>JAULBY010024274.1:0-17565 GCA_032358315.1 Ophiocytium majus | reverse complement strand
TTAATCTCTAAGAAATATAGAGACATGGTATTACATGTTATCTTTTTAGTTGAGAATGGTGATGAGTTAGATAATAAGCTAGAAGAAGAATTGCAAGTTTGGAAAGATAAATATCTTCTCAGATATAAGAAGAGGATTGATCTCTTGGGCGAAGTCAAGAGTTATACTGATAAACTTCCACTCGCGGCCTCAGTTAGTTCTAAGATTAATGATCTGATGAACGACATCAAAGAAGAGTACAGAGAAATTGAAAATAATCACTGAGAGAATCCCGCGAAAGCGGGATTTTTTGTGTTGACACTTGGCCCGGCGATGGTATAATAATAGTGTAACCAACCACTACTAAGGAGATTGATCTTGAAACTCGCACTCTGTTGTATCTCAAATGAACTGGCTGAACGTGGCATTAAATTCCAAACCATGACGTATGCCAGATTCTCAGCATTGCCCAAAGCAGAAGCTATGAAAACGCTGTCTGATCGCATATTGAATAACTTCAAAGTTACACACAAGACTATCAAGCATTGTATCGCTACAGGTATTGCAGGATATAGATTATCCTCATCTATTACTCCTTTACTAAATCACCCCGACATGATGTTGTCTATCACAGATCTACCAAACGTAGATGAGATATTCGATGAGATTGATAAGACTGCCAATACTATTGATAATAGCAATATAAGAATCTCAGCTCACCCATCTGAGTATATCTCATTAACTAGTTTAGAAGATCGTGTTGTTAATAACAGCATTCTTGATCTTGAGTTACACTCTATGATATTTGACTTACTAAAACTTCCTAATGATTACAGGTCTCCTTTAAACATCCATTGTAGGCAAGATGGAGATCCAGAAGTTATATCATCACGATTTATGTCTAACTTTGCTCGCTTATCCAAGGGCGTTCGTAATCGACTTGTATTGGAGAATAATGATAATGCTAAAGGTGTTTGGTCAATCAAAAGACTTTACGATATTTTTCACTTGCGTTATGGTATTCCTGTTACATTTGACATTCTCCACCATAGAATGTTATCTGGGGGATTACAAGAGCAAGAAGCGTTCGAACTAGCATACTCTACTTGGAATACAACTCCATTATTCCATTACTCAGAAGGTATAGACGGTACTCGCAAACATGCAGACTATGCAGTTGAGCTTCCTAATTCATATGGTAAAGATGTTTACTGGGATTGTGAGCTTAAGCAAAAATGCTGGGCAATTCAAGACATTATTAAAAGAGCGTCCAATGGAAAGCAGAGATCTCAATTACAAGTGTAATAAATGCGGCAGAGAGAATAAGATATCGAAGGAGCTGTTTGAGCGTAAGCAGACCCCTTTTTGTAGAATGTGCTTTTCAACAGATATAATTTGTACAGATGAACATGGAAAAATTTGGAGGATAGATCCCGATGAGTCAAGCTAATCTTGATTATTATCAATGTAAATGGACTAGTGAATGTCAAAACAGCAAATGCTTTTGGAAGCAAAGGGATTGCTATGGATTGCAACCATTTCCCATGTGGAGAAATGAGAAGGGCGAATATCCTTCAATGAAGGAAAATGAAAGAATTAGACAGGAATACGGAGATAGTTATTTTCCAAAATTAAATATCAGCGTTGGAACAAATACATATTATATTTCTTGCGAGGATTACATTGAGACAACTTAAATTTAGAATCTGTTATACAGATCGACAAGATAATAAATATATCATATATCATGCTAAAAATTTTCATATTGGACTTGATGGGAATATATTAGAGAACTATGGTGATTCTGTCTGGGATGTGCCTTTTGATGTTTGGGATCGCCCTTTTATCCAGCAATCCACAGGAATGAAGGACTGCGATGGCATAGAAATATATGAGGGCGATCTAGTTGATTTTGACATACGCATATCATCTCATTTTGAGAGCTATAAAAAACAAGAAGTTAAATACTGCGAAATTAACGGCGTATACATATTTGGAAAAGATGAGTTCTGTATGCTAGATCATATAGTTAAACATACAGTTAAAGTAGCAGGGAATGTATTTAATGAGACAACTTAAATTTAGAGTCTGGGATAATTTCTATAAAGACTTTGATTATATTGATGATCTGTACTGGTTCGAAGGAAATTACATCCATAGTTCAGAAGATGCACGCATTCAACAATATACAGGAATAAAAGATTGTAATGAGGTAGAAATATACGGGGGCGATCTGGTATCATTTAAAGTAAATACCTTTGCAGAAATTTTATCGTTTGAAAATCAAGAAGTGAAGTATTTAGATGATTACGCAATGTTTGTCTTTGGTAATTATTGCCTGAGAGATTATATAATTCATGAGTCAATTGAAGTAACGGGGAACATATATGAGTAATAAAGTAGAGCTTTAATAGCTTTTTTAAATTCCTGTGTATATTATAATAGGTATACATTTAACCTTTAATGCACAGGAGAAGCAAAATCATGAAGACTTGTACTAAATGTGGAATTCAAAAAAATATAGATGACTTCCATAATGACAAACACCAAAAGGATGGGAAAAGATTTAATTGTAAAGCATGTGCAAGTGCAGTGCCACAGATAAGAAAGAAAATAAATTCTACGTGCGAAGGATGCGGAATAACAAAAGAAGTGGATTATCATTCATATAAAAGGCGAAAAAGTAACTATTGTCTTAACTGCCATTCAAAAATTGCTCAAAAGGGAATCAAAAAACCTCAGTTTTCAAGAGAAAATAGCAGTAGATGGAATGGTGGAGAATATATATCTTCTGATGGATATAAAATGATAAAATGCGAAAATGAATTCCACGCATCGGGTCGTCAAAAATACAAAAGAGAACATGTTTTAATAATGGAAGAATTCCTCGGTAGGGAATTAAAAACGCAAAGAGGTGGAGGAGGAGAGTCAATTCATCATATAGATGGGGATAAATTGAATAACAGTATTGAAAATTTAATTATTTGTAGTAGCATAGAAGACCATAGAAATTTGCATAATAATCTTGAAAAAGTTTCATACGAACTTGTTAAAAGTGGAATAATTGGATTTGATAACGTAAACAAAGAATATTATATAAGGAATAGAAATGAACAATCATAAAAATGAAGTAGAACTGCTTGGATATTACGGTAATGATCAAATTCATGCGTGTTCCGCTTGGACTAGCACAAGCAGAGATTTAACGGAAGATAAAAAAGCTCGCATTCCCAAGCTCTTAAAGATGCTCGCATCGGAAGATCATCACACTCCATTTGAAAAATCGTCCTTGCATTTTTTAGTTAATAGCGATATAGCATCACACATCCATAAAATTAAGCATAGAATTGGCGTAAGCGTAAATGCTGAAAGTGCAAGGTATAAAGAACTCAAGGAAGATAAATTCTATATTCCAGAGGATTGGCAAAATGTTAAACTTGAAGAAGATTTAGACATTGAGAATTGGTATGGGCATTTCTCTGCTTTAAAAGGTGAAGCTTGGTCTAATATATTGGAAGATTATACAAAAGTTGGAAATGAATTATATCATCGAGCGTTAAAAGATTTGACTGCTACTCTTGGTCGTAAACGAGCTAAAGAATCGGCTCGATTCTTCAAGACTTATAACTCTCAAATCCAAGCTGACGTTATGATGAACTTTCGCAGCTTTGTTAACTTCCAAAGACTTCGCAACTCAGAACATGCACAGGTTGAAATTCGCGAGATTGCAGCAGAGATGTTGAGACTTGTAAAAGAAATTCCGGGCGATCCATTTAAATATACTATTGAGGCATTTGGATTATGAGCAAAATAGAACAAAAAAAGTGTACAAAATGCCTAGAAATTAAACCATTTAACTGTTTTTACAAACAACAAAAAAGTAAATATGGTATCAGACCTGTATGTATGCAATGCGAATGGGATTACCAAACCTTTCGCAGAGGTAGAGGTATTAAAGATGTCAAACTATTAACTGATGATCAAAAAAAACAGAGGAGCAAGGAAGCAGAAGTAGCAAAAATACGTATTAGAAAAAATCCTAAAAAAAGATTGTTATCAAGCGCTAAAAATCGAGCGAGAATTAAAAATATGGAATTCAATTTAACTGAAGATGATCTGCATATACCAGAAACATGTCCAGCATTAGACATTTTACTCATTTTGGCAAAAGACATGCCTGACAACCATTCACCATCATTAGATAGATTGGATTCAAGCAAAGGATATATAAAAGAAAATATTAATATTATATCTAATAGAGCAAATAAGATAAAATCTGATGCTACTTTTGAAGAGTTTGAAGCAATATATAAATGGTGGAAATCTGAATTAAAAAAGAGGAAAAAGAAACCATGCCCAAATACTACGTCAGAGTAACTGAAAAGCTACCAATCCCCAAAGGAACAATTAATGCATTGAGTCTTATTAAAGATTATCAAGAGATTGTAGATGCAAAGAATGAACTTGATGCATGTCTTAAAGTTTGGCTGAGATTAAGGATTGATGCCAAGGGTGCAGTTTGGATTGTGAACGAGACCGGGTTCTCTGATAGCGACGACGATATCTACTTCAACGACGATCCGGTGATGAAAAGAATTGACAAAATGAGAAAAAAGCGAAGAGACCCTTGACAGGGTCGATTCTCATGTTATGATAGTAGTACAAGAAACGTCAGATTGGACCTAATAAGGAGACAGAGATGATTATTGCAGATGAAAAAAGAAAAGTTGTTCGCTCAAGTGGTTTTCAAGAATCAACATTCAAGATCGAGACCAGTTCCAAGGCGTTCAACATTCTCTCATCTAAGTTGTATAGCGATCAATATCAGGCTATCGTGCGAGAGCTTTGCACAAATGCCTCAGATGCTCACGTAAATGCCGGTATTGGCGATGTTCCAATCGAAGTCCACTTCCCAGACTTCATTGACCACTCGTTCTCTGTACGCGATCACGGCAAGGGTATCGACCCCGAAGAATTTGAAAAGATCTACACTACGTACTTCTATTCTACCAAGACAAGCTCTGACACTCAAGTCGGGTGCTTTGGTCTTGGTTCAAAAAGCCCCTTCGCGTATACAAAACAATTCACCGTAGAGAATAACTACAACGGACATAAATACGTCTACTTGTGCTTTGAAAATGAAAACGGCGAACCCTCTGTCTCATTACTTGCAAATAGTCCAACCGAAGATAAAGGCGTAAAGGTTAGCTTTGCAGTTAAGCACGAAGATCGTACTAACTTTAACAAAGCTGTAACTAGAGTATTGAGTTGGTTTGATATCACTCCAAAGATCAACAACAGTTTTAGCGTTAAAAATTTAATGGAGGGCAAGAAAGATCAAAGGATTGTATTGCTTAGTAAAGCTGATGGATTTGACAAGTACGAGCATACATCCGATTATTCCTCTACTGTTTTCGTTCGTATGGGCCAAGTACTTTATCCATGTGAAAGTGAGATCTTTAAGAATACATTCATTGGCAATAAAACTGTAGTCATCAATGCTAACATTGGCGATGTTGATATCACTCCTTCTCGCGAATCTCTTGAATATAGATCTAAGACTAACGGATTTATCCAAAAAGTTAAAGATGAACTTATTGAAGAGGTCGCTTTGTCAGTTAAGAATGCTGAAAATAATACATCGCAATCTAAGTTTGAAAAATTCAAGTCAATCTTTAAAGTTGTGAATGATAGCGGATTGACCCGCAAATTTGTAAAAGATCTAGTGGGAGGCGTATATCCTTCAAGCTATGATGATATTTCATATTTTACGCTTGTTAATCAAGAAAAACTGTCAAAAGATGCAATGTATTGTAGATATGACCGATGGCGTGATAAAATTGAAATGATTAAAATTGGCACTCATGGAAACTATAGAGTTACCGAAGATATAGTTATCGTAATTAAGGATAAAAATACTAATTTTAATCTTAAGATGAAGGAACTACAAAAAGCAAGCGTTTCAGACAATGTGACAACATCGACAATCTTTGTAATTGATATTGCAGATAAAGATGTTCTCATTAAAGAATGTGGCTTTGAGGAGTCAGACTTTCTTTTTGCTTCAAAGCTGACCTTTAACAAGGATTCTGCCGTAGTTCGCACTAGTACAGGCAACAACTGCACTGCTATGACCTATACAATCAATGGTGCAGATAGAAAAGGTATCAAGCTAGACAAAGATACTAAAGATGGATACTATCTTAAAGATGGCGAGTATTATGGCTTAGACACTTCAAGTATTAATAACAGAGATGTAATTGGAGATAAGACAGTGTATATTTTTACTGACAATCAATTCAATAGTTTGAAAGTGGGCGAGCGTAACTTTGTAAATTTTCTAGATTATCTTGTTGATGAAGTCCAAGCTAATAAGGACGAGATCATTCACATGTTGTCAAAAGATAATATGCGTGGCGATGGAACGTGGAAAGCTCTTCAAGATATTCATACATTAACTGATGTTGCATCTATCATTGATGACTATGTACTTGAATATAACGATTGTCAATTAGATCATAGAAAGATAGGATATTACGAAGCGATTACCAATATCATTCGTCGTCATAATCATTCGCTATATCAAGAAATCCAAAAGGCAATTGGTGACTTGGATATCAAGCACTACGAAGCTCAGAATAAAATCAAGGAAAAATATCCCCTGTTGAAAGTTTTGATTGACAACAGGGATTTTGACGGTATAATTAAACAAGTGGCCCAATACGTTGATCTGGTTTCTACAACAATTCAAAAGGATGGTGAAGTATGAGTAATGTCGCATTTATCGGAACAGAGAACTCCCTGACAGTTAGCTTCTTGGATACTGCTAAGGTATATAATATTGACGCAACTCATCCAAATTGGCAAGTGGTCTTAGATAAGCTAGACACTGAAGACTATGAAGGTCTTGAAGAACTTCTCAGTGTTAAGAAAGCTGTTGAAGTATATACATCATCTTCTGGAGTTGAAGTTGATGATATTGGTGTTAAGTATAATGGCAATTACATTGATAATTACTTAACTGTTAAGATCTTGGAATTTATGAAGGCTAAACTTCCTGTTAAGCCACTGCTAAGCTTCTTGGGCAAGGTACTGGAAAATCCTTCTCGTAGGGCAGTGCAGGAACTTTATAAGTTTCTTGAGCATGGGCAAATGCCACTGACTCCAACTGGTAATTTCTTGGCTTATAAATCAGTTCGTGAAGACTACAGGGACTGGTACAGTAATAAGTTCTTGAATACGATTGGTAGTGAGCATACAATGGCCCGAAATGATGTGTGTGACGACCCCGATCTTGGCTGTAGCTACGGCTTTCACGTTGGTACGCTGGCCTACGCCACAGAGTTCAATCAGGGGTCTAATCGCCTAGTGGTCGTTGAGGTTGACCCATCGGATGTTGTGAGCGTTCCTCACGACTGTCAGAATCAAAAACTCAGAACGGCGAAGTATAAAGTTGTGGGAGAATTTGAAAAACCACTTGCCAACGATTACTCTTCGCAGTATAATAATGATGAGGACGAGGACGATGATGATTGCGGTTTTCCAAACTGCGATTGCGACGATCCTGATGAGTGTGAAAGACTTGATGAAGAGCTAGACAATTGCTCCGACGAGTGTCCCTATCACAACAAGCGTGATCAAAACGGCAGATTCTGCAAGTAATACATAAAAAAGGAAATAAGCATGGACTTCACAGTTGCAATAATCTTTATGGGTTTTTGTATCTTTGGACCCATGCTTATTTCTATTTATGAAAAACCACAAAAAGTAAAATACATCTATGTAAAACAGACCAAAGTAAAAGCTAAAAAAGTTGAGAGTGTTAAGCAAGATGTGGTTTATGAACCACAGGAAAATTTGCAAATAAAAGAAGATTGTCTCAAATGTTTACGGTCTCTTGGGATGAATAAGAGAGACGCACAAGAGAAGCTCGATTCCATGTGGAAAAATAAAAATTATAATTCTATAGAGAGTTTTCTTATGGATGCATACAGGGTATAATAATTTATCAGATGTTCAAAACACACAAAATTAACAGGAGAGTTTATGCAATACGCAAGTACATTTCTAGGGTTCGTTATGCAAATTCATGTGTTCCATTGGTTGACCACATCTTATTCACAACACAAATCACTTGGCGATCTTTATGATGGTATTCATGATCTAACAGACTCTTTCATGGAAGCATACATGGGTAAGTATGGTAGAAATATGCCAACAAGTTCTGGTTCAGTTATCACATACAACACTGCAAATGTAAATGAGACAATCACATCTTTTGAAACTTTCTTATACAGTCTAAGCTCAGAATTAGATCCGACAGACACAGAGTTGCTAAATATTCGCGATGAGATGCTTGCTTTAGTACATAGCACACAATACTTCTTAACCCTCAATTGACAGGAATTAACATGTCTAAAAATCCACTCATCAATGCGGTAGATGAAGTTTTATCAAAAGGTAAAGTAGACTTTGATGAAAAGCTAGATAGAGTTCAGGAAAATCCAGACAGCGGACCTGAACGACCAGATGAAAAGGCCAGTGTCAAAAAAGCAAAGAAGTCCACCTCTGGTTCAAATGAAGATAGTAGCATGTTGAATTACGAGATTGACCAAACTAAACAAAAAAAGTCAGCCCCAGTAAAAAGCAAAAAAGATAACCTTCCAAACCTACCAACTGAAGATGTTAACTTTGGATCTGAGTCCTCAATTGCTAAACTTGAAAAGTCTTGGAATCTTAATAAGGATAGAATTGAGAATATCAATCAAACCAAACTTGAAGAAGATTCCTTTGTGGAATCAGGTAAAAAAACCAGTAAAGCTAGTGATGATCCAGAAGAAGTGGTTAGTGAATCAATCCAAATGTCAAAAGCTTCAATTAAATCAATAGTTAAACACGCCAACTCATTAATGATGGGAATAAATGAAACCAATCAAAGTTGTTTATCTGAAGGATGGGTTGCTTCTAAAATAACTATTATAGAAGACTATCTAAGAACAATTCATGATTATGTGATGTATTACGAAGAAGAGGGAGATGAGTAATGCCTATTCCAAATAAACGTAAAGATGAAGACTCTAAGAAATTTGTTTCTCGATGCATGAGTAATCCTGAAATGAAAAAAGAGTATAAGGATTCTGAACAGCGAGTCGCAATCTGTCTACAGCAATCAAGATCTAGCGCCATGGAAGGTGCAGATCTTGCTTATCAATATACAGAGGCAAAATGGGATGATGAGTGGGATGAGTTTACTTATGAAGTAACCGTTGCTGGTGGAGTATTCTATGAGGATGACAGAGATAAGACTCTCAATGGGCCAAATGGAATTAGCGAAAAGGATAAAGGTTCAAAAGATTCTAAAAATTCGAAAGTTACACTCAATAAACCGTTCAGAACCCCCGGTGGTCCTAAGAAATTTTCTGTATATGTCAAGAATGACAAGGGTAATGTAGTTAAAGTTAATTTTGGCAGTCCAGAGAAAGATATGGATATCAAGCGTGACGACCCAGAAAGAAAAAAATCCTTTAGAGCAAGATTTAATTGCGATGAACAAAAAGATAGAACTAGTCCTGCGTATTGGAGCTGTAAATTCTGGAGCAATACAAAAGTTTCAGATTTGGTTTAATTCGGTGATTCAGGTATATTTTGTCGATCCGTTCTAATAATTGTGTATAATATAGCAAGGAGGCTTATTATGCAGAAAAAATATTATGTGTACGGTTTATATAAAAAAAATATATCTTATAGAACATTAAATATTGAAGAAGGATTATTTTATATAGGAATAACGGATTCCGTAAATATATACTTTCGAGAAAAAAATCATAGCAAAGAATCTTTCAATCCTCATAAATTAAACATAATAAAAAAATATGACTTTAGTATGAAAATTCTATGGGAAGTAGAAAATAAAGAAGAGTGTGAAGAAAGAGAGATATTTTTAATCAATTGGTTTGGGTTAATAAATGAAGGTGGAATACTTTCAAATATTATAAAATCAAATGACGACGGAATAAAAAGAGCAAGAAAAAAAATAACAAACCAATCAAAAATTAAACTAAGTAAAAGTTTAAAATCTCATTATTCTAATAAAGAAAATATAGTTAAGAATAGAGATAGAAATTTAACAGTTCCATACGATATAGTTATAGAACTAATTGAAGAATGGGCAAAGAATCCATTAGAATCACAAGATAGTTTTGCAAAAAGAAAAGGTATAAGCAGATCTAAATTTAAAGATTGGTTAAGGTTATATAGACCAGAGTTCGTAGGGTTGACAAAAAAAATAAAAGCTAAAATTTTTAATAGAATTCAAGAAAAAGTAATTGCAAACAATATGAAGTTGCGTGATGTATTTTTAGAAGAGTCCGATATAACCGGACTTACCGAAAAACAGATAAAAGGATTATACTATAATGAGAAGAAAAAGTAAGTGGAAGGCAAATTATTGGAGCTGTAAGATGTGGTCAAATACTAATGTGAGTGATTTAACATAGGATATAATATTATGAGCGATACAATAGATTTATTTTCTCTAGGAGAAATATGTGTATCTGATTTCTTAACGGAAGATCAATTACAAAATTCAGTTAAAAAATATGAATTAAAACTTGTATTAGAAGAAGAAACTGGAGCCGTAAGGCTATCAGAACAACCTCCTTGTGATACGATGTGGGGTAAATACTGGTATCGCTCTGGCACTAATCAAACGATGAAGAATGAACTCAGGAAGATAGTAGAAGATATCACAAGTATTGTAAATCACCAAGAGGAAAAAACTTGGTTAGATATTGCATGTAATGATGGAACTCTACTATCTCAAGTGCCAGATAATTATAAAAAGTATGGAGTAGATCCAGCTGACGATTCATTCAAAGTTGAGTCTAGTAAACACGCAACTATAATTCAAGACTATTTCTCGAAAGAAGTCCTGCCAATAGATTTTAAAGCTGACATAATAACTACAATTGCAATGTTTTATGATGTATCAAATCCAGATAAATTCGTAAAGGATGTTTATGATATACTAGACGATAATGGAATTTGGGTAGTTCAAATGTCATACACTCCTTTAATGATTAAGCAATTAGCTTTTGATAATATTTGTCATGAACACATGTATTACTATTCGTTATTCAACATTAAAAAAATATTTGAACGCAATGGATTTAAGATTCTTAACTGCGAACTAAACGATGTCAATGGTGGAAGTTTCAGAGTGTATGCCATTAAAGATATAGCAAATGAAAAGCTATTCTCAAATCAACAAATGAGAGACGTTTATGGCTTTAATGTGCAAGCTTTACTTGCATACGAAAAAACACTTGAGTTAGATAACCAAAATACATGGAATCATTTTTTTAATAGGATTAATGATCTTAAAGACCAAACTGTTAAATTTCTTGAATCCGCATTTGCAGAAGGTAAAACTGTCTATGGATATGGGGCATCTACAAAAGGAAATACGCTACTGCAATATTTTGGAATTGATTCAAGATTAGTGCAAAAACTAGTAGAAAGAAGTCCTTATAAATTTGGATTATACACAGCGGGAACGAATATTCCAATTATATCAGAAGATGATATGAGAAAAAATGCTCCTGACTATTTATTAGTTCTTCCTTGGCATTTTATTAATGAGTTTACACAAAGAGAACAAGAATTCCTTAAATCTGGTGGAAAATTTATAGTACCATGTCCTAAATTTGAAATAGTCCAAAAATGAATTTAATATGTATATCTGGTAGCTCAGGAGTTGGAAAAACAACGATAGCTAAGTTAATACAATATATTATTGGAGAGGATATCACAAATGAAAGTAGCACTTTGTCTTTCTGGACAACCAAGATTTATAGAACACACATTTAAAAATATAAAAGAAAATTTAATAGATCCAAATGATGCAGATGTTTTTATCCATAGCTGGTATGATAAAAGTTTAGTAAATAAACCTTTCGTAAACTACAATGCGAATGGCTACAGTTTAGAAAATGAGCATAATAAATACATAGATAATATAGATAATACTATTATAAATTTATATAATCCTAAAAAATTTATATTTGAAAATGAAAAAAATATACATGATGATACTTTAAATTTAGATAAATATATTAATACATATTTACCACATTGCCAGAGAGAGTACGTAGTTAAAATGTTATATTCTTCTTGGTATAGTGTATTAAAAAGCAATATGCTAAAAGAGGAATTTAGATTAGATAATAATATATATTATGATTTTATCATTAGAGCTAGATTTGATTGCCAATTAAATAAGCCAATAATATGCTCAGAATATGACCCAAACTATTTATATACAGATTATAGACCAGATTTACCTAGATTAAATCTAATTGAAGATTGGTTTGCTTTTGGTTCAAATTATATAATGAATATATATAGCTCAGCATTCAATTTTATACCATATGCTAATATTAAATCAGAAGAAGAAACATATGGAATTTTAGCAGGAGAATCACTTATATATCATGCATTAAAATGTTTTAATATACAGCATATGCCGTTAAAAGATTTAATACATTCGCCCTTTAGACCAATTTAATTATAAGGAAAATTAGATGTACTACGCAGAATTTGAAACTGATAAATATATAAGAGATTCGTTTTTTAAAGATGAAAATGAAAACATGACAATGATTGAGGTTGGAGCAGGTCCAATAGAATTCTATAGCATGTCAAAGCATTTTAGAGATAGTGGATGGAGAGCAATTGGAATAGATCCAAATCCTAAATTTGTAGAACAACACAGAATGGCCGGAAATGAAATATATCAATATGCATGTTCAAATGAATGTAAAAGTGGTATATTTAATATAGTAGATATAAAAGCATGGGGACACGAAAGAGAAGGTATAAGCTCTTCAGCAATAGATATAAGATATGACTTAGAACCACATCATACAGTAGAACAAATAAATGTAGAAATAATTACATTAAATAGTTTACTTGAAAAGTTAAATATTAAAAAAATTAATTTAATATCTGTAGATGTTGAAGGATGGGAATTAGAAGTTATGGAAGGACTAGATATTAACACATACAATATTAAAGTTATTATGTTAGAAAATCTTTTACATAATGAAACTTATAATCAATATATGAAAAATAATGGATATAGTTTACATAATAAAATTGAATATAACTATATATATACAAAGGATAATTCATAATGGAAACAATTGGAAATCTAATAGATAAATTAACAGTTGTGAATATAAGAATTTGGACATGCGAGGATATTAAAAGAAATCCATCAGCATCTGATTCTGAAATCGCAAAAGCGACAAAAATTACAAATGTAGCAAATCAACAGAGAAATGATTTAATACAAGAAATCGATCAGTCAATCAACCATTTAATTATTTCAGGATATCCTCAAAAACTATACTCACAAGGATCAACAAAGATGTATGGTAAATAATATGGAATTAAATATGATTTCGGGGGGAAAACTCGGTGATTTTATACATCAAATGTTCGTCCCTGCATTTATTTATAATAAATATAAAATTAAGACTAATTTATATATATCTGAAACTGGAGATTATTTTTCTTTTGGATTAGAGAATACATTTAATGAGTTATATGAGATAATATCTAAACAAGAATATATAAATAAATTTGAAATATATAATAATCAAGATATAAATATTAATTTATCGCTTTGGAGAAATACCAATCCTCAATTGTGCTGGACAGAAAAATTATCTTCAATATACTTACACAGTGCAGATTTTAATTTTAGAAATTTTCAAATTATAAAAAATATTAAAAATATTGAAAAATATAATAATTCATTAATAATAAATAGAAGCTTGACACCTCAAAGATGTTCGCAAAATGACATATATTTAAAGCATATACAAGAATACGGTAAAGCAAATTCTTTTTTTGTATATACAGATATAAATCAATATGCAAATTTTCCACATAAAAATTTAGTACAACCATTATATATAAATAGTATACAAAATTTATTTGAAATTATAAATTCATGTAAATTATTTTGCGGTAATTTATCGGCCCCTATGGCAATAGCTTACTCACTAATGAAAAATATTGTATGCGAATTTGGATATATGGACATGGATAGTTATAGAAATGAAATAAAATACTATGATAATATATTAATTGGAGAATAAAATGAAGGTAGCTTTAGTATGCATAGCAAAAAACGAAGACAATTATATTGATGAGTGGATAAAATATCATCTTAAAATTGGATTTGATAATATTTTTATATATGAAAATAATTGGAGATTTAATAATTCTGAATGTTATAATAATAAAATATTAAAAATTCCTTTTGATGGCGTTGCAATGCAAAATAATGCTTACAATCATTTTATAGAAAATAATATCAATAACTTTGATTGGTGTATGTTTTTAGATGTGGATGAATTTTTAGTGCTAAAGAAGCACAGCGATATTAAAAATTTTATAAATAATTATAAAGAATATGATGCAATAGGGATTAACTGGGTTGCATTTGGAGATAATGGATTAAATTTACCAGACGAGGGGGTTTTAAAAAGATTCACTAAAAGACAAATAGGTATCAACTTACATATAAAATCTATAATAAAAATGAATCCAACCACAAGAATGTTATGCGCACACAATCCAAATATTGAATGGATAGACACTAATAAAAAAATACACACAGGACCATTTAATCAAGAAGGTGATGACAGTATAGCACAAATAAACCATT
This sequence comes from Ophiocytium majus, assembly GCA_032358315.1. Taxonomy (NCBI): domain Eukaryota; class Xanthophyceae; order Mischococcales; family Ophiocytiaceae; genus Ophiocytium; species Ophiocytium majus. The sequence continues at coordinate 2,849 of JAULBY010024274.1, read as the reverse complement.
ATTTTTGCAAAACAAAACCAGAGTTTGTGCAAAAAGTCTTAAGAAGTAGAGCAGACACAGGAACCTTTAGAGACTTGAATGAATTTGACCACCTAAACTGCAATGAAGTAGATGATTACACGGCTTATAATTTTTTATACAAGTAAAATATATTAGGATATTAAAATGGAATCGCATAAATTTATTAGACAAATAGCAATTAAAAAAATAGAGCAACATAAAAAAATAAGAATACTAGTTTCTTCATATATTAATGAACCATATGAAAGTAGGATTAATTCATTGCATTGCCTACTTTATTCATTATTATATCAAACATATCAAAATTTTGAAATTGTAGTTCATCACGATGGACCACTAAACGATAAATCGATAAAAGAAAAAATTGAACTTATTGACGATAGAATATCTTTCATAGAAACAAATAAAAGAAAAAATAACTGGGGCTTTGATGTTAGATACGATCTTGCAATAGCAGATCCAGAAGCTGATTATGTATTATTTACAAATGATGATAATTATTACGTTCCTATCTTCTTACAACATTTCATTAATATTTTAACTATTAAAAATAGTGAATTAGCTTATTGTAATTTAATTCATAATGAAAGAAGTTATGGAGTCATAGATGCTTTTCCTGAAATTGGATATGTGGATTTGGGATGCTTTATAACATCATTAAGACTAATTAAAGAAACGCCTTGGGATAGTTTTGCTAAAGAAGCTGACGGTATATATTTTAAAAAGCTTGTCTCAAAAACAAACGCAATAAAAATCAACAATATACTATTTGTCCATAATTAATATGATTATAAAAAATACTACAATCAGACCTATTATAATAGACACTAGGCATGAAAAACTAAATAGTAATATTAAAATTTTAGAAAATACATTTCATCTTTTGAAAAATATATCTACTATTAATGCAATACGTCCAATATTATATACATCTGTAGAATTTTATCATCAAGATATTGAATATTACAAAATCAATCAAATAAAATCAATAAATGAATATAGCAAATTTTGTATTAAATTTGGAAATATATGGCCAGATGATGCGCACGCTTTATTTTGCCAACATGATGGATATCCAATAAATATTGATTGCTGGGACGATAGATTTTTAGATTATGATTATATCGGCTCTCCATGGGGAACAGATAGGCCGGACTATAAACGAGTTGGCAATGGAGGGTTTTCATTAAGATCTGCTAAAATAATGAAAATCGTATCAAATATAATAACTCCATCTGATTGGCCAGAAGATTTAATGATTTGCGATGTGTTTGGGGATGTATTGCAAGACAAATATAATATTAAATTCGCTCCAATAGATTTAGCCATGAAATTTTCTTATGAATTAGACATACCTGAGCGTGTATTACCATTAGACAAATCTTTTGGATTTCACGATTTTAAAAGCGGACCAACAAAAGATAAAGAAAAATACAGGATAAATATATGATATATGATTGCTTTACATTTTTTAATGAGTTTGACACTTTAGAAATTAGATTAGAAGAACTATATCCAGTTATTGATAAGTTCGTCATATGCGAATCCACAAAAACACATAGCGGCAAAGATAAAAGTTTGAGATATCTAGAAAATATAAATAGATATAAAAAATACGCTGATAAAATTAAATACGTTGTATATAATACATTTCCGAAGGAATATCATAGTTGGGTTTTAGAAGCAAACCAAAGAAGACATTTAATTACTGGAATAGACTTGACATCGTTGAAAGATTCTGATATAATAATGGTATCGGATTTAGATGAGATCCCAAGAAGGTCATTCGTGCAAAATCTAAAGATAGACTATTTAAAAAATCCAGAAAAATATAATCAACCCATTACTTTAGGCAGTCAATTGTACTATAATAAATTGACCTATAAAGTTGTTGAACCAGAAGAATTTCATAATTGGAGAGGAACATCAATTATAACTGGAAATATTTTAAAAAATAATAAAGACTTACATTGGTATAGACATTTCAAGGATTCATTTACAAATATGAAAAACACTGGTTGGCATTTCTCATATCTAGGAGATGAAACTCAAATTATTGAAAAGATTGAATCTTTTGCACATGTCGAAGGCGATACACCCGAAAGAAAAGCTACTGTCAGAAAAAACATTGGAAAGTGTGTTGATCTATTTGAAAGACCTGAGTTTAAAATGCAAAAAGTAGATATTGATGAATCATACCCAGAGCTAGTAAAGTCTAATCCAGAAAGATTCGCGCATATCATATGAAAAGTATAACTATATCTTTATACAATAGACCTAAATATACAGCAACTCTATTAGAGCATTTAGATAATTGCTATGGAATTGAAGATTATGATATAAATATTTGCTGTGACCCCGGAAACAAACAAGTTGAAGATCTAGCGTTAAACTTTAGAAAAGACCAGACCAATGTAATTATAAACAATCGTAGATATGGATGCAATACTAACATATATCAGTGTCTCGCAATAGGGTTTTCTAAAGGCGATTACCATATTCACTTTGAAGACGACACAATTCCCGGAAAAGATTGTTTAAAATATTTTGAATGGGCAAACGAACAGTATAAAGATGATAAATCAATATTTACGGTTTCTTCGTATGTAAATTCCGATTCACAAACAGAACATTACTTCCCTGCTAATGAGAATGTAGATTTTGTATCTCAAAGAAATTGGTTTACACCTTGGGGATGGGCAACATGGAAAGATCGCTTCGAAGAAATGAAATCATTATGGGACTTTACAGGAAAAAATGGTAGTTGGGATGCAACAATAAACTATACAGCTAGAAAAAATAGAAATGAAATATTTCCACATGTTGCA
>JAULBY010024263.1:0-17573 GCA_032358315.1 Ophiocytium majus | reverse complement strand
TGGTTCTGACCAAGTGGATAGATCACCACACAGGCTTCGGCCTGGCATTTTGCCCCAGCCACGGGAGTACCTGGGCTGAGTCACCTTTTTGGTTTGTTTCACAGAAAGAAGGTTAGCGGGCGCCGGCAGGCTACCTAGGGCCCGGCCTGCCAAGGCAGGTCATCCGCCAGGGTGCCACACAAGGCCGTGCGCTCCGCCCCGCCCACACCAGCACCCGCCCAACTAACCCCTGGCGTGATCATGTACACAAGCTTGCGCTGAGACAGCGCCATATGGACTACTAGTAGTGCACATTTGAGAATTCGTGTGTCGTACCAGCCAGTAACAACTTGAAGTACCCGCAACCCATACTTGAAGTATGTGTTAGCTGTACATGGGCCCACTTGAACTTGGCTCTTGGCAGGACTCACCAGCTGCCCCGGGTCATGGCCACTGTCCATTTTACATGGGGCCTGGTAGAAACGCCTTATGCCCTCTGTGTCGCCCTCTGCGCCTTCTGGCAACCCTTCAAAGCACTGCCCGGCAGCAGCGGTGGCAGCAGCAGCAGCAGCAGCAGCAGCACCAGCAGTGGCAGCTATAGTATTTCGATGTATGTAGTAATATACGAAGTAGTATATACTTCTGAAGTACATATACTTCGCAGTATACACTGTAGTATACTACTGTAGTACTTCAAGTATGTACCGTGTGTGGTACAGTGCACTCGCGATTTGGTGCGCTTTCAAATGGGTGCGGAATGCGGTTTAGTGCAGGGTCCACAGGCCTGTCACAGAACATAATTCTTAAACCGGATAGAATTGATTCCTAATAGTGAGTTCAAATGCAGGCGGCGAAGCAGCCATGACGGCCAGTATACCTTCCCCCAAGCAGGCCATAATATGTAAGCGCCAGCTAACAGGCACCACTGCATTATCTTTCCAGAACTTGGAGTGATCTACCAAAGCGCCTAACACCTACTACCGGTAGTACAAATCAGTTGCCGTACCTTGGCAACGGAGTCCATGGTGTTGGCGATCACGTCATTGAAGCGCAGGTCGTTTTTCAGGTACGAGCTGAATATGAAGCGGTAGTCTGACCACGCGCGCTCAGTGGGATTTCGCAGCGCAAACACCGCCTTGGCGCCAGGAGAGTCCGCCTGCTCACCAGCGAGCAGTAGCGGCAGCAGCAGCATGGGCAGGTGTAGAGCAGCAGCAGGGGCAGCAGGGGCAGCAGCGGCAGCGGTGACAGCATCAGAGCAGCAGCAGGGGCACCAGCGGCAGCGGCGGTGCCAGCAGCGGTAGCAGCAGTGGCAGCAGGAGCAGCAGCAGTGGCAGCAGCAGCGGCGGTGGCAGCAGCAGCGGCGGTGGCAGCAGCAGCGGCACCGGTGGTGGCGGCAGCACAAGCGTCGGCGGCGGCAAGGGCGTCCATGGCGGCAGAAGCGTAGCAGTGTGAGCAGCAGCGCCGCCTGCAGAAGCGGTGATGGCAGCAGCACCAGCAATGGTGGTGGCAGCAGCAGCGGTAGCCTTGGCCGTGCCATGTAAGCGGGGAGCGGCGTGGCACCACCACCAGCAGCAGCCTTAGCCACCCAGGCACAGTGTTTCTACACCATGCTGCATTTTTATGTGTCATCACCCGATGCGCACCGCAGCGCATACACGTGAAAGTGGTGCGGCTTTGCGGCTCGGCCTGTACATGTATGTATATTGAAGGACATACTTCGAACATGATGACACCGGTATTACATACTTATGTACTACGGTAGTACTTCAGAAGTATATATATACTACTAGTAGTATTATATGTGTATGTTAGCGCAGAGGAAGCGTAGCAGGCTCATAACCTGATAAAGTGGCGACTAGCAGGCCACTGCAGTGTGCAGGGCAGGCAGCAGAAGACACCAGAGTCTGTGCCCGTGTTTGGAGTGATTATTAACCATGCAGGCAGCCACAGTACAGCTGCCAGAATAGAACAAGCATCAGCTCTGCAGGTTCTCACATGCAGTTGTTCTCACATGTAGACATGCATATGTGTATGCATGCTCAGCAGACAGGCTCAGAACCCTGTCACCCACTTACGTGTGCCGCACCCCATGCAGCGATACGTTAGCTGCAGCATATGCCCACCAGCGCCGCCGGTGCACTTGCCTGGGGATCATGTCCACTGCATCTTCAGGATGGTACACGCCACTTCGAGCCAGCAGCCGCATGGCTATGTGGTCCGCCTCCCTCTCCTGCATGCGTGACATTGGCCACGCTGCAATAAACATGCACACCAAAACACCATGCACAGGCATGAATGCCAGGCTGCCAGTGGGTGTACGCTCTGGTGCTGCCATGAAATTGGCGTTCACTATCAGCAAGCTGCGCATGTACATACCCGCTGTTGCATGACAGCTGCATGCCTGGCAGCCACCATGAGGCCATGGAACGTCCAGAACTACTAGTACTTTTTAGTACTTCAGAAGTAACAGTTAAGCACTTGGTTAAAGCTTGCACAACGCACACACACGGATCCCGAAGTCACCATACCGTCTGCGATGTTTGCACTGTTTTGTTGGCTGGGCACACGTTCAAAGTTTGGGATCTGATGCATGTGCAGCCTCACAGTTGATGTGCTCATACGCAACTTGTATGCCTTCGCAGCTACCTATAGTCACTTGCAGTGGTATCCCAGGTGCACTCTGCATTATTGCAGCATCTCACATATGAGTAGGACGGCAAGAGCCTTCAAGGCTCTCAGTCTTAGGAAGCCTCCCCACATGTTGTTGTACCAGCGCTTGATGGCATCAGCGCGCATGCGTCCCGTGTCCCTTTGACGTTCCTGAGGCAGGCCTTCTGTTACTTTCCCAGACGTTCGAAGGGCTGACACCAGCGTGCTGCCTTCTCTGCGACAGTGTTTCACGCCCAAGTAGGCCAGCGCCACACGTGTAGCAATCCAGATTGGTATGCGCTCTGGAATGTGGCGCGCAAGCGCGTGCGCGATCTCATGCGCGACCTGGCCGAAGCAGTGTCACAACAAGGGTGACAGCGCAATGAATCAGTGATTGCTTGCAGCAGTTACTGAGTAGCCGCACTTCAACTTTTGAAAATGCAGCACGCGTTAAGTCCGCACAGCACACGCCTGGACCACGATGGCAGTGCTGGCGTCGCAGTACTGGTACGACTCGGACCTCCGATTACGAACACGTAGCAATCACATGATGTGTGCGTCCACGGTGCGCACACAACCTCATGTCAGCAAGCGCCACAACGCAGTGTTATTTCCATGTGCACGTACTACTAGGAACACGTGTGCCACTGTCAGCAAATCATGTTGCAGCATGGCACCAGATACCAATTAGTAAGCCTAGGACTGCTGGCAGCAGGTTAAATAAGGTTGAAAGTGTATCCTAGCTGCAGCTGCGGTGCTCTGCATGCACCTCCTGCGCACATGCCCTCCTGTAGTAGTACATCTTTTGCCAGTTTTAACTTAAAAATATGAACTGTGCACTTCGTTCTCACCACTGCTGCCAACCCGCCATCATCCAGGAAAGCTTCCACCATACCCCTGTAAATACATATCTGCACACCAAGTACGCAGCAACGTTGTGGGGGTAAGCGAGCAGGATACATGCACAGGCATTTAATGAAGTTCGTGCCCATCCTGCAGCGCTGATGTGCCTCTAAGCAGCCTGAGGGCATATGAGTCATGACTCATGTGCAGTTATGATGGTACAATTGCTGATGCTCAGTAAGCACGCTACTTTCTGATGGTTCAGTGACATAGACTGTGGCACCGTGGTGGTACCATCAAGCACGCAAGGCGCCAGTATGCGAGGTTACATGTGTTCTTGCCTAGTGCATGCGAACACGACAGCAGCACTGATAAAGCACAAGCGACTGTGCTTACAAGTCGGCGTGCGTATAATAAGTTACCTTAGCACCTGATGCACAGTTTGCGCCCACATCGTCCTTGTTTGGAACATGAAATTCCCAGTCCCAACTCTCAGCACCAGGCACCTCTTCAAAAGCGCCAGGCAGCAGGTGCCCAGCATTTCTGCCATTTCACAAGTTTCAACACAACAGCGCAGCAGTAATGTTGGCACTCACAACCTTGGAAGGCCAGCCTCTGCTCCAAGGACATGCGTTTTGCTGCAGGCGCGAGTGTGCACAAAAGCAGCAGCTCGATTTGCCAAGCACACCACCTGGCAGGTGCAGCAAGTCCTTTCATGCCGTCAAAAAAGCGCCATCGCATTTGTGAACTTCTTTGAATGAGAGGCAGACTCATGCCATGGCTCACACATGTGTGTGTACACATACCAACCAACCACGCAAGTGTAAATTATTGACGGATCATGCTTTTAGGGGGCTGCTTAAGCACAGCACATATGTGAACAACATTATACAGTACAGGTGTGTGATGCTGTATTGCAGCACCGTCTTAGGCGCCTTGTTTGTCGGTGGTCATCACCCAGCATGTCACCGGCTTCCTGGGTTACAAACATGCAACGTGCCGCAGCAGTGTTCGGCAAACGCCTGAGACATGTTTGCAAAGTATTTTGGGGTTACTGTGTGAGGCAATCTGAGAGAGTCCCAACCAGCTAGCTGCCGCACCTTTCCACCAGATTCGTAAAGCGCTAAGGATGCTCAAAACGCAGACAAAACCGCAACATGAAATGAGTCAAGTGCTGATAATGTGGACTTCAGCATTCATTGGTGTACACCACTTCGGGTCGAGTCTGCCTGATAAACACTTACTTCTAATACGTCTGAAGTAAAATTACTTCAGAAGTATAATGAACGCATGCAACAAACATGCGAGCCAGCTCACTTGAGCCTCGGTCTTGCAACCGTGGTCAGGGTGGTGCTACTGCTTCCGCCATCAGCATAGGCGGCACGCGCAGTGGAGCAAAGAGCTGAGCGTGCCTGCATGCCACATGTAACTGAGACATGCGTACATACCTCGGCTAGGAGGTGCGCCTCTACATAGTCGCCGATGAAGGGTGTTGGCCTGCGGCGGCCTGTGAAGGGAACTTTGTCCAGTGGCAGCAGGAAGGCAACCACTGGCAGCATGGTGACCACTAGTAGCTTGGCAATCATTGGCAGCATCCGCCGGCGAAGTCCCCGATGTCTCGCAGGCGTCTCTCCGTGTGCTGCTGCCGCTGCCGCGGGCGCTTTGTTTGACACGCGCAGCTGTGTCGTGACATTGGTGGACGCCCTGATGCGCTCTTTCTTGGGAGCCCGGCTGATGCTCGCTGCTGCTGGTGCCGGCTCTGCCGGGCAGTGTAAGCCCGTGTAACCAGGCGGCAGTGGCAGGCACTACCCCGTTTGTCACCTGGACAGGCACTTTGTGGCGTTTGTTGTGCCTCGTCTAGGTCTCGTTCTTGTCCCGTTTTGACAGCCGTTACATTGTTGCAGTTGAAGTCCGCTGGCTGCTGTGAGCACACACAAAGGAGAGCGCACAAGCGCTGCTGAGCAGTTTCTTTGCCGGGCCGTACGCGTGCACTGCTGGCAGCTTTGCAGGCAGACGAGCCGCAGCTGTCAGCCACCAACTGCGGGTAGCGGTTCAAGTTGGTGGCCAACCCCTGCGTGTGTATATCTGGACCCCAAAAACACAGCCAGGTTGTGGATGCTTGCAAGCAAGCGGGATGCATACACAGGTGATCATTCACAGACTGCACTGCAGTGCTGATGCCCCTCCAGCAGTGCATATCAGTGTGTCAGAAACATGCAGGTATGGTACAAGTGCTGGCAAATCAGTAGGCATAGCACTTGCTGATCGGTGGGTCAGTGACATTCACCTGCGGACATGCCATTTCGCGCATAAGGCACCAACATGCGAGGTGTACATGTGCTCTTGCCAACTCGGCATGCAAAACACAACAGCAGTACTGATTTTAAAAGCACAAGCTACTCTGCTTACAGATGAGCATGTGTTACCTTAGCACCTGGTGCACAGTGTGCGCCCACATCGTCCTTGTTCGAATCATTCAATTCCCAGTCCCATCTCTCAGCAGCAGGCACCTCTTCAAAAGCGCCAGGCAGCAGGTGCTCAGCAATTCTGCCATTTCACAAGTTTCAACACAACAGCGCAGCAGTAATGTTGGCACTACAGAAGACCAGCTAGCCCGGTCTGCTTCAAAAATCTTCACATGCTGCAGGCCCGAGTGCACGCATAGTCAGCAGCCCTACTTGCAAACAAGCATGGGTGCAGCTCCTGTCCTGTCGGCAACACAACAAAGCGCCTTCGCATCAGTGAACGTGAGGTGTACTCACGCGGTCGCTGGCTCACCAACCATGCCTAAGGTACTGACCGACAGTTCGCCATGTTAATTCTTTCCGTGTAAAATTAAGAAAAAATCAAACATGAAAAAGCGGATGACGCTGTTGCAGGGCTGCTCAAAACACACAACAGGTGCCAGATTGTGCGATCCTGTATTGCAGTACCTTGTCAGGCACCTTGTGTGTCGGTGGTCATCAGCCAGGACGCCACTTGTGGCCACAACTTCCAGCTTGGCCTCCTGGGTCACAAATATGCAACACAGTTACACGCTGTTGATGCTTCAGACACAATCAGCATATGGTCCAATTGTGATGAAAAACCTGAGAGAGTGCCAACCAGCTAGCGTACGGCCAGCTGTTGTAAATCCATACAGAGAGCTAAGGACGCTTCAAACATGAACAACACAGCGACGTGAAATCCATCAACGAATATGTCGACTTGATCATTGGTGCCGCTTGTGCCTGTACTCTGTGAATGCGTGCCACACAATGCTGTGAGCCTCGGTCATGGTCAGAGCGGTGGTGGTGCTGCTGCTGCTGCTCTCAGCGCGCGTAGTAGATCAGCGTGCCTAGCCGTGTGAGACGCACCTCGCCAAGCTGCCGCTCGAAATTGGCGTTGATGAAGGGCGGCAGCCTGCGGCGGCCTGTGAAGGAGATGTTGTCCAGTCGCAGCAGGAGGGCAGCCATCGCGATGACTACTAGCACCATCCTTAGCAGCAGCCCCGATGTCTGGCCAGGCGGGTCCGTTGGCGTGGTGTTTCGTGCGTTGACGCCGCGGCGCGCAGCAGCTCTGGCGCCGGCGTGGCAGCCTGCCCAATGAGCTCTTTCTTGGGAGCCCGGCTGATGCTGCCCGCTGCTGCTGGTGCCGGTTCTGTCGGGCAGTGTAAGCCCGTGTCAGCAGGTGGCAGTGGCTGTGGCAGAGCCACCTACCCCGTTTGTCACCTGGACGGGTACTTTGCGGGGTTCGTTCTCGTCTTGCTTGATCATGACGCGTTTTGAGTCAAAACTTTTGACACGCTCGAAATGTTGAAGTTGAAGTCCACGGTTGCTGCTGAGCACAAGGAGGACAAGCTCTGCTGAGCACTCTGCCGGGCAACGTCGAGAGCTCGTGTTGACCTGTGAAGGTCACCGTCACTGCCGAGGGGAAGAGCTGCCCCGGTGGGTAAAATGGGAGCCAGGACGAGCTAGGGCGGCATTGGCGTCCTGACTAGGGGCGTGCCTACATCTGGGGCCCCCTGTCGGCTGCTGCCACCTGCCACACCACAGGCAGCCGCGGCAGGCACACACCAGGTGGGTTTGCTGCTTGCGTCCCGTCTGCCAACAGCAACGGCTCGAAGCTCTCATGGGCAGCGCGTCCTTGCCTGCCGTCAGCAGCAGTGGCAGCAGGTTTAGACGCGCAGCGCCTGGCTTGCCCCTACTTGCCGTCCCGGTCTAGCTGGCAGTGCATGTGGTGTCGTCAGCCAGCAGCAAACATCAATCACTCGACCGCTCCTTGTGGGGTACGAAGGGGCCAGGCAACAGGCAGCAGGAAGAGCGCCGCCGGCACGGTAGCGCTGCACCGCTGGTTGTTATGCTTGTGACTTCTTGTTGCGCATCAGTGCACCACGAATAGCTCTAGTGAGTGCATGTCGCCCTGTTGCTGACCTGGTGTCACACCCCTGCTCGGTGTTGGTGGCACGCCCGGCAACGCGCTGCACACCTACCAGCTCGATACAGCCGCTGATGTCTGTGATGCTTTTATTTCAGCTGCTAGTGGAACCACTGCAGTGAAGAATGTTGATGTACGCAAATGTTGTGTACACTGCATCAGGGTAAGCAAACGTCGTTCGCGCCAGCATTACACCATCGCTCCAAACTGCACAACCTGTGTGGTGTTCGCGCTCACTCATTGGAGGCCGCCTTACCCCACAACTCGCAGGCCACCACATCACCACGGCTCTCCTCACCGCCACAATGGCTTCGCCACCAGCAGCATCGCCACCACAGCTGTCGCCACTGCGGATACCATCAGCGGGCCCGGAGGCGCTTGACCCACACAACATTGCGGCAGCAGTTGCGGCAGCGGATGCGGTTGCAGCGCTGCTGGGCGGCATGAGCCCCCCAAGTGTCAATGACAGCACCGCTGGTGGTGACGCTACCGCTGGCCAGATGTGGCACCCGCCGCACTCCAATGGCAGCAGCGGACACAGTGGACTGAACGGCAGCGTGGGCGCAGCAGAGCCGGTGGACGCGGAGCACGACACTGCCATTGCCACCGCCGCAGCCGCTGCTATAGCGTCCGCCAACGGCAACATGGCGGCGGTGGGGCTGCAGTTTGGCAGCAACAACGGCGCCATGTCCCTGCCACTGAACACTGTGGACACAGGTGCGCACAGCGGCGCAAGTGGTGCGCCTCCAGCCGCAGTGCTCAGCAGCAGCGGGGCGTTGGGGGATGGCAGCTGGGCCGGTGGCGGCGTGTATGCTGCCGCGCCGCCGCCTGTGAGCTCACAACTTGAAGTTGTGAGCTCACTTGAAGTTGTGGGCTTACACGTTGAGGACGATGAAGACGCGGACACACTCACCCCTATGACAGGTGGTGCAGTCGCTGGGCAGGGCGTGATTAGGACGCAGAGCGGCGGCTCCCCTTTTGTGGCCATGCGGCGCAGCCCCAGTGCGCCCATGGAGAAGGAGGAGCTTTCCTTCAACGAGCCTGCCGCCGACGGTTTAGAGGTGAACACGCTTGCCGCTGGGGCGACAGCGGCAGCGGAGGCGGCAGCAGCAGCGACGGCGGCGGCAGCTGCGACAGCCCCTGTGGCGGTGTGGCGTGCCCCCAGTGTGCCGCCGGAGCAGGAGGAGCTACCTTCTGACGAGTCTGTGTCACCCGGAGCAGCGGCTGCAGCGGCGCGGGCGGTGGCTGCAGCGGGCGGGGGGGCAGCAGGAGAAGAGGTGTTGACGCCACGCTCGAGGGAGGCGCGCGTTGCCGAGAGGCTGTCTCCGGCGGTCACATCACGGCTGGCGGCCGCCGCTGTGCATGGCCACTCCCTCCCCCCCGCGCTCCCCACGGTAGCCGAGCAGGACTCGCTGCTCACGCTTTCCGGCGGCGTCAGCAGCGGCAGCACCCTGCCCGCCGGCGGGCTGCACCTATCGACAGAGGACCCAGTGTCGGTGACGTTTGAGGGGTGGGGGGCGGGGGGGGCGGTGGCGCTGGCAGCAGACAGCGCGGGCGAAAGGTTTGCGCCAGCCAGGCCGCAGCTGGATGGCGCCCCTGGCGGGGGATCGCTGGGGGAGGGGGAGGGCGGGTGGGTGATGGTGTCCGCGGCGCATATTGTGTCGCCGTTCGGCACGTCGTCTGCGCCCATGTTTGGCGACAGCAGCATGTACGACTCGCCAACGGTGAGCAGCGGCGGCACGGCAACCATCACGTCCGCTTTCGAGTTCCCCACGGATGCCACGGGGGGGGGGGAGGCGGCGGCGGCGGCGGCGGTGACACCGGTGGCGCCTCTCTCGCCAAAGACGGACCACTTTGGCATCTTCCTGAGCAGCGACAGGGCAGGGCCGCCTCGGCAGGTGTGTGGTGTTGTGGTGGGGACAGGCGCGTGCGTGTGTGCAAGATGCGTTGTGTGGCAGCACCAGTGGCACTTGTGTTGGGTGTTGTTTGTCGTGTCAAGAGACTGTGATGCGTCGTGATGATGCGCTGAGCGAAGCTGCGGCAGCGCCGAAGCAGCGGCACATGGCAGATGAGCACACCTGTTGAAATTGCGCACCATGTGTGTGTCGGCAGCAGCAGTACAAGTGCACCACCATCATCACCAGCAACACCACCAGCACATGTTGCTCACAGCACCGTGGTTGGCGCATGCCTCTGCCCCTGCTGCGCCTCTGCCCCTGCTGCGGCGCATAAGGCTGGCGAGGAGGCGGTGGCGCGCGCGCGGGCGCGCAAGGATGACACGCGCACCGTAAAGTGGATCAACATGAGCGGGCACTGGGACGTGCTGCTCTTGCGGCGGCGCGGCCAGCAGCTGGTTAAGAAGCGTGCGCGCAAGGGAATACCGGACCCTGTGCGCCGCGAGGTGTGGCAGGTGAGCAGGGGGGTGGGGGGGGGGGGGGTCTGCTGAGTGTGGCGTGCTTGTGTGGCACAGGCGCTGGTGCGCGCGCAGAGCAGCGGTTACACAGTAACTGCCGCTGGGATTGATGGCTCGTCAGTCATTTTTTGGGACTGGCTCATGGACCTGATTAAAGTGGTGTGGCAGGTGTGGACTGCCAGCACCTGGTGCAGAGCTAGTGCTTTTAGTCGAGCAGCGGCTGGTTGGTTGTCTTGAGGCTTTCGGCAATGTCTGTGAGGTCTCATTGCAACGAGGGTCTGGTGTGTCCTGCGCCTGCTTGTTTTCAAGCTGGTGGTGCCTGCAACGCGGTGAAGTGCGGTCGTAGCTTTCTGTAGGCAGGCATGTGATGCTCCCAGCTGACACAAAATGCCCACCACCACCGCTGTAATGTCAGCAGTGTCAGCACATGCAGTGTGAGCGCTCACCTGTTTTGCCATGCAGCTGTCACTGCGTGAGCTTGTGCCCACGGCACCCAGTTGGCCCTTGCAATTGCTGTTAACCATGTGGGCACTGTGCCTCTGTGTGTGTGTGCTTGTGTGTGTGTGTGTGTGTGTGTGTGTGTGTGTATTTGTTGCCAATGCAGCTGCTCAGCGGCAGCAAGAAGCTGATGCAGGACAACCCCGGCGTGTACGCGGCGCTGCTGGCATCTGACCTGCCTGTGGATGGGCCCATTGAGGAGGACATCCCGCGCACCATGTGGGTACACTATCACTACATGTACTTCAAGTATGCGATACGTGGTTTTGAGTACGCGCCTGCATGTGTGCTATAAAGCTGCAGTACCACATGCAAGTTTGTACAGGACACTACAAAGTATAGTGGGTGCGTTTATTGTGCAGACGTTCGGCCCTGGCATGTGCACAGCTCTTTCGGCATGTGTACAGGCCCATGACAGGGGACGCCGCACTTGCCCACATTCTGAAGTGATGACATGCTTCATGTGCCAAAATCCCCCCTGCGTGTTTGTCCTACGGGGTTGTAAACCATGCTCATGTAGCCTTGTTGCACACTGCACACTGGCAGCTGGCGTTGATACCTAGACTGTTCGCCTGTGCCTGTGCCAGGTATTTATGCAGCTGTTTGTAGGGCATTGGACCTCACGTTCACTCGTCAGAATGCGTCGTGGCACGTAAAGGGCTATGGTGCGTACACCTATTAATTTGGCACAGCTGATATGTAGGCAACTGCGACGACCTGCCTCATGCCCGCCCAGGTTTGACCACATCATGTTTTGCAAGCAGAGCCAGTACGATGGGCACAACAAGCTCCGCAACGTGCTCCTGGCCTTTGGGCGCCGTGACCGGGAGGTGCAGTACTGCCAGGCAAGTCCCTGCAACGGCCGCTGCACGTGTGTGTGTGTCCTGCGTGCCCGCGGCATGCTCAGCACCAGCACCAGAGCATGCCGCAGGCCCATGTACACCATGGGCGGTGCCTCACTGTCTGTTGCGCAGCTGCTGCCCGCCTGTATGCGCGCGGTGGCGCTTGCACGTACATGGCATCCAACTTGCTGCACAGCCTGAGGGTTGTTGTGCCGATTGGCTCACCTAAACTTTGTGGCTGCCACGTTGCGGGTGGCGCTTTGGGGCCGATTAATGGATGGGCGCGGTGGCGCGGACGCCTGATGGTGGTTGACGGCACAACGGCCATGTGACGTGTTGCTGACCGGCATGTACTGTCATCGCTCCTTCAAATGACAATGCAGGGCATCAACTACATTGCGGCGCTGTTCCTGCTCTACATGACGGAAGAAGAGGCGTTCTGGATGCTGGTGGGTGGCGACTCCCAAAGTGATTGTCAAAAACCTCTAGTAGTACAGTAATATGATGTTGGTAGCGATGATGACAAGTGTGAATAAAGTGCAAGACTACAGATCCCCCTTTCCAGGAAGTTACTGCGTGCTGTTGAGCTGTTCATCTTGCTGCCCCTTGCGGCTTGCACCCAGGCATGATGCACGCACCGACACAGCTGTTGAGTCCAGGGACCAGCGTGTCTGTCTGTGCTGTCGCTAGGCCATGCCTTCTTCCCTTTACCTCTACAACTTGCTAACGAATAAAAACGATGCCCTGCACGAATAGGTGCAGCAGCTGCTGCGTCGTCAACAGAGAGCCACCTCATAGCGCGTGGAGCATCCCCCCCATGGCTTGCCCTGCGGTAGCTGAAGGCAGCCTGTTGTCGCCCTCGCAGTGTTGACCCATGTCGCACGTGCACACATGTACCCATGCGCACTGCGCTGCCCATGTGCTGCTGCGCGCGTGTGCACCGCAGGTGTGCGTGATGCAGCGCCCGGAGGCACCTCTGAGGGAGCTGTTCCTGCCAGGCATGCTCAAGGCCAGAGAGGTGCGCGTGACGCTGCTGGCACATGTGTTGCAGCTGCACGGTGCTGGCTGCCCGAGCTAGCTGCTCGCAGCGCTGTGTCCGTGGTTGGTGTGACTGGCACCTTGTTGACACGTTGCGCTGGTGTGTGTGTAGCGGACATAGCAGGGGCGTGTTTACAGGCAACTGGCTTGCACGCACACTGGCCAGCACTGCCACGGATGTATGTTGAACGTGTATGCGCATGGTGTGAACATGTCGTTGGTACCCCAAAAGGTATGCATGTACACTTCACACTCATATTTCATGCATACGCAAGGTAGGTACTTCTGCAGGTACTTCAATAAATCACAGTTTGGAAGTACCTTGGGATGACCCTTGTTGGTCAGCCTGCTGCGCACATATTCAGCCCTTCTTTGTATGCGGTGGCTGCCATGATGCTGGTGCACAAGTATGCATGTATCGTGAACGCGCGTCCCTAAGCCCTGGGCACTGCTGCTGTGCCTTGCCTCTGGCGCGCAGTTTAACTACGTCATGGATGGCCTCGCGCTCAAGTTTACCCCACGGCTGCACCAGCACCTGCGCCGCAACGACATCGAACCGACAATGTATGCCCACCCCTGGTTTATGACATGCTTCACGCAGGTGAGGGGCTCCACCTGTGTCCACATGTAACCGCTTGTCTCATCCATACATGTGCATGAAGTTGCGCTTGCAGTGACGCGCGGTGACGTGCTGGCTTGTCATGTTTGACAGCTGTTTTTCTGTTGCATCTCGCACACTTGGCTGATACTGTGTGCGGCAGCAGCAGCGACTAGCGTGTGTTGGTTCCCCCAATTGTAAACACTTGCTGACCCGCTGCACCACGCTGCGGTTGCTTGCTCCATTGTTCCGCCGCTGCAGAGCTTTCCATATGACCTGGTTACGCGAGGCAAGTGGTGTTGTGCATGCCACTGGTGAAGCACATACCACACGCTTTTATGCCTGCCGGCTTTGCATGAGCGGCTGCTGATGACCCCGCTCTACCCTCCGTCGTCCACAGCGTGTGTGCCCAAGTCAGACCTGCACAGTTACCACGCCAGCTGTGTTGCAGCATGCCATGAAGCTTGCATGCAGTCAATGTCATTGCAGCCCTCGCCTCAACGAATGACGGCATGCGCTGTACGTAGTCATGGCACCTACACACCATCAACAAGGCAGGATTGCACTCAACTCTTCACATCCAATGCTGTTGTGGGATGCTGAAATGGCTTGCCTCTTGTGCCGCATGCCCTCTGTGCTGCTCTGCAGTGTGGGATGTGTTCTTGAAAGAAGACTGGAAGGTGGGCGCTTCACTCATCGCTGCTGCGCATGTGCCTTCTGCCCCCCTCTCCAACGCCACTTGCACTGCATACCATGTGGCTCCACACCCTGGCTGCTGTGTATGACCGAAGTTTTGGTGATTATTGCCAGCCAGCATATCAGCAACCCGCGCTTGTTGAGACATGCCGTCCCCGCGGCAAGCGGAGTTTGAATAAAAGTACATGGCAATGCGTTTGTCGCGCTTGAGGCACTTGACAGCCATGAGTTCTGCACACCAATTCTGACACGTTAGCTGTCCACCGCCCTGCTGCGCATGTGTGCTGTGTTTTGGCGCCCTCTACCCCCACTAGATCATGTACCGGGTCTGCCTGGCGCTGTTCAGGCACGCGGAGGAGCAGGTGGGTGATTATCCAAAACGTACTTCTGAAGTAACACTGAATACAGTATCAGTGCTACAATGATGACATACATGATACCCAAAGTACAGTCCATATACTTCGTTAGGATAGGAAGTACATGTGTTGGTCATCCTTCACCTGTGTTGCATTCCTTACATTGTGCCCGGACAGTGCTCCCATGCGTGTTCACGCAGCCATGGCTTGGCAGCTCCATGTGCAAACGACACCAGACTCTGTGCTTTGCTCAGCAGAACACTGCGCGCGCACCACTCTCCGTTCCTGCAGGTTTGCGCGCTGGACCTGGAGCGTGCCAACATGCTTCTCAGGAAGCTGCCCGCGGCCGCAGACACACACACCATCATGGACCTGGCCATGCGCATACCCCTCAAGCACAAGTGAGTGTGGGGTAGTCACCTGTCACCGCCTGCACAGAGTGGCAACACGTTTTTCAAGGATGCCTTGTATGCTGCCAGGGACAGCGCACATGCCGCACATGCGCAGCAGCTGTACCGTGTACGCTCACTGTGTCCACCGTACACTTACATAGTTTGCGACATGTCGCCTGCATGCCCCAGCTGCTGCGGGCTTTGCAGCGGTGCGCGACTGAAGCACAGGCACCACCATGCGGCGCTCACCATGGCGACACTTGCGGCTGCTGCTTCGTCCCTCCACCCGCAGGCACATTGCAAAGAGGGTGGCCAAGTTCTATGAGCTCAACCCTGGCGCGATTGCCGCCGCAGCCGCCGCGCCAAAACCAGGCGAACGGCGCTCAGCGGCGGCGGCAGCAGCGGCGCAGGCAGATGCAGCGGCAGCAGCGGCAACGGCGGCAGCAGCAGCCACAGCTGCAACAGCGATGGCCGTGGTGGCAGCGCAGGCAGACCCGGGGGGGGGAGGGGGGCTCGCCACCGCTGCGGGCTAGTGCCAGCACTAGTCGTGCACCTTAGGTGGCTCAATATGTGTGTGAATTTTGGTCCCAACGCACGCGCGTGTGTGCGTGTGCGGGTGCATGTGCACCCCCCGCTCCTCCCTGCTAGCACAGGCCTTCTGTTGTTGCACACGTGGTTATTACTGGTAAATGGACTGCGCCCGGCCGTCATGCAGCCTTGGACATGCGTGCTGCTGCCGTCGCGAATACTACAGTTTCAGATTAAGTGAGCACCTGCCAGCCCAGGGTCAAAAAGCTGATGTCACGCGCTCATGCTACTGGTGCTACTAGCCTGCTGTCGCGACTGCTGATATTTGCTGCCCACTGCTGTTTGTGGTGTCTTGATTGTGTGGGACAACAGTAAGTGAGTCATCTGAAGACACTGCCATTGTGCGCGGAGACGCTCAGCAGGGATTGCTTCATATTGACCGGCTACGTTGGTGTTAGGAGTGAATGGCACTCTCAGCACAATGGTTCACGCATGAACAGCGCACTTTGGGCCTCCTACAAGAGTCGGCCTCGCCTGCGTAGGTCTGCGGGCTCCTGAGGTGCTGCGCAACTGGTGTGCTTGTGTGCTCAGCACGCGGCAGAGAGCTTTTCAGTCCTCAAAACCAACTCACCCGGGTGGTGCTTTCTCCAGGTTGCACCGCAGCCAACCATGATGGCCTGTTGACTAGCTGCACATACCTGTTGGGTCTGTTCGCCGTGGCTCGTTGCTCTCACCCTGGTGCATCAACTTCCCGGGCTCAGGATGTGCATTCCTCATGGGAGCTTGATGTTTTAGTTGACATGTTCTGAGTCAGTGCTAGAATGTGGACAGGCTCCCATAGGCATTGTCGATTATAATCGCCAACTAGTGTATTTCCCGAACTTGTGCCTGGAGCTTTCAATGCTAGCGTTCACGCGTGTTTTACCCAAGTGCCAGAGTGGCGAGCTTGTAGCAATTCGGGTCGAAAGAGCCCAAACAGTGGTTCTCCTTGGTCACCTGCATCTCCCTGCAGCGTCGCTGGGGGTCCGCCGCCGCGTTGCGCACATGCGAGGGGCACTGCACCTCGAAGGTCGTGACGTCCACCATGGCGTTCAGTTGCTTGGCAGCGTCCGGTGAGCGCCCATTCATTGTGGCCACTGACGCTTGTAAGGAGAGTTTTGGAGCTGTGCTGTCTCAGCGCGATGGCGATGGGTTGGAGCAGCCTATAGCCTTTGCCAGCCGCTCAACCCTCAAGTACGAGAAGAAGTGGAGCACGACAGACCTCGAGGCGGGGGCCATTGTATATGGCATCAGAAAGTTTCGGCATCTACTGTACGGCATCCCCTTTGTCATTCACACCGACCACCGTGCGCTGTTATACATGGAGACTTTGCGCGACAAGACGGCTCGGGGAGCGCGGTGGCAGTGCCACGAGTTCATGCAGGCATTTCAGTTCACCATTTCAGTACAAAGCTGGCATCACACATGGCAACGCCGATGGAGTCAGCCGCAACGCGTGCCCGGTGACTGCGGAGGACGCGCGGGAGGAGGCGGAGGCGGTCACAGCAGAGGCTTACGCAGTGGCGCAGTCACCCGCGGCATGGGATGCCGCGCATGCACGTGGCGCGCCATCGGTGCAGGCAGAGCTGCTGCAGGCGGAGCTGGCGCAGTATGTTCAGGAATGTGGTGGGGAGCAGCTGGCGGAGGTGGCAGCATGGACACAGCTGGTGCAAATGGTGGACGTGGTGCAGCAGGAGCTTGGCGCACCAGTGGAGTATGTGGAACAGCAGGAGCCCGCCACTGTGGCGGAAATCATGGAGGTGCTCAGCAGCTGGGTGCCCTGCACACAGGCAGTGGGGTCTGGCGGTTTGGCGGTGCATGCGGTGGAGTCTACTGAGGGTGATGGCAGCAACAACTCAGGCCAGCACGCAGCAGCCATGACACCAGTGCAGTGGCGGCAAGCACAGGAGGCGGACTCAGACTTGGCACCTATCATCGCATACATGCGTCATGGCACTCTGCCACAGCTGCCACCAGAGGAGCTTTCAGGGCGTGATGCTGCTGAGCACGCACGTCAGCTGCATGCTGCTGAGCAGGAACGGCACCGTGTCATCACTTTGGCGCGAGATTGCTTTTTGTGCCACCAACAAGGGGCTGAGCTGCTGTTGCGCGCAGACTGGCAGCAGCGTACACGTGGGCCCAAGAGTGAGGCAGGACCCCCTGGGCTGCAGTTGGCGGTGCCCCGAGCGCAGCGGGATCATGTGCTCAACAGTTTGCACGGCACCTCCTGGGCAGGACATGGCGGCGTGTCGCGCACCTTGGCGGTTGTGCGCAGACATGTGTGGT
>JAULBY010024252.1:0-17578 GCA_032358315.1 Ophiocytium majus | reverse complement strand
CTGCGTGTGGTGTGTCCGCCACCACTGTGAGACCCACCAACCGTGCGCAATTCAAAAACTCGCAAAATTCAAAAAAATGCGCTTTTTCAGAAGCGCCGTTCCGGGAACGACGCACGCCAGCAGCTGCAACCACTTGAAGTTGAAGAGTTCAGAGAAGTTGAAGCTACCAAAATGACCGTCTTGAAGTTGGCTATCAGATACATTAACGGTGTACACTGAAATCACTATCTGCAAAACTTTTTTGTCTACTAAAAAATTTGACAAGATACTTATGGGACTAATGGTATATTTTATATTCATACTTCGTATTTAATGGAGTATCCCAGTCGGCCCGTGCAGGGTGAGCCCCTATGCTCAGCATATGCGCGAATTGTTGCAGTGCTCAGCAGCAGCTGTGTGACAGCGCACGGCAGTGCTCAGCATCTGCGGCAGTGCTTTTCGGCAGCTCAGTGACCGTGCGGTGCTGCACGCGCGCCCATGCTGTGCTCAACACTTACAGTGCTTCCAGTGATGGGCAGTACGGCGCTGCGGAGGCTGCAGCGAGTGCCACTGTGCTCAGCAGCAGCACTGTGCTCCATCGCACTGTCGTCTGCCACCCCCCCCTTGTCACAGCTGTCGCAAAACACTTCAACCACACATGAAATGCCCTCTGTTGTCCAGCACACGCCAGCCACCATGGCACCAGTGCAACACCTGAAAAGGAGGATACGCTAACCCGCTCTTCCCCTCCCCCCTTCCCCCCCCCCCCCTTCACCTCTCCCCCCGGGGGCTCCTCTGCTTCACCCATATTGTGTGTGCTGCGGGCAGGCTCTTTGATGACCGCCCATACCCGGGGTCCCCTGATGGTGAGCTCAGCCCTGAGGCGGCAGAAGCCATTGGAGACGAAGCGGCAGCCGTCTTTGACAGTTACGTGGCCGAGCTGGGGGAGTACCTGCTGGTACTGGAGCAGCGGCTGTTCTCCGAGGGGCTGCACGTGCTGGGTGCGCCGCCGTCTGCTGAGCAGACGCTGCAGTACTTGGAGGCGTACTTTGACGGCGACGTGCCGCATGAGGCCCTGCAGGTGAGCAGCCATTAGCAGTCAACTAACATGTACTGTATAGAAAGTGTACACTTCTGTAGTATATATATACTTCGAAGTAGGTGAACTAGAGATTGTGGGTGGCGCGCCGCCCTCTGCTGAGCAAGCGCTGTAGTACCTGGAGGCATACTTTGACGGCGATGTGCCACATGAGGCGCTACAGGTGAGAAAACGTGTACCTCAACTGTGTGGAGTTGAACTTGTGGGTTTGGGTGGTGCACCGCTTTCTGCTGAGCAGACGCTGCAGTACTTGGAGGCGTACTTACACGGTGGCGTGCCAAATGAGGGCCTGCAGGTGAGAAAAAAGTACTTCAACTATGTCGCAGAGTTGAACGTGTGGTTTTGGGTGGTGCACCACCTTCTGCTGAGCAGACACTGCAGCACTTGGGAGCCTACTTGGTGGCAACGTGCCGCATAAGGCCCCTCAGGTGAGGAAAATTAAAGTTCGCGTGTTCGTTTAGGGGATCATGTGTGCCCCAGTACAAACCACGATATAGGCGATACAGATGCGAGTGTTGAGATCTGGTGCTTCGTGCTAGGTGTCGCCCTTTGCTCAGCTGATGCTGCAATACCTGGAGGCCTAGGTACTTCCACAGTGCTGGTACTGTATGCGGTATGAGACCACAGAAAGCGACTGAAGTTGCACCTGCACTGATGGTTGCGGCGCCTCAGTTGAAGGCCCAGTTGCGCAAAAGCACTGGGGTGAGCAAGCCACCTTTCAAACACACTGCTCCTGCAAAGAAAAGTGTGCAGTGTTATGCGTAGCGTTGCCGGAATCGTAATATTTTTCAGAATCACCCGCAACCTTATAATACTTGCAACATCTTTCACGGCGTTTTCTGCTCAGCACGGTAGGGCTATTACAGTCAAGGCTTCGTAGGCTGCTGCAGGCATCCGCAGCGGGTGTGATGGAATTACCATTGACCGTGATGTGCCGAAATTACGATTGCGGCAACTCCAGTTGTGCGCATGAATAGACTGCCAGTCAAATGTTGCTGCATAAATGTTGTTGAGGTGAAAAGTCGACTTCAATTTACAGCCAAATGTTACAGGGACGCATTTCAGAAGTTGTGCAGGTGCGGTAGAGCAAGCGCGCATCAGAGCACGGCATTTATTGTGTCTGCTGCTGCACGTGCTACCTTCCTTTTTTGACGTCGCGAGTGACCTGGTCACAGTGTAAGCTATCCCGCCCAATTGAGACACTGGTGGCGAGCAACTTTGAACGTGGCAGTTATCATGTTGGAGTAAGTGCCGCAGCCAAGGCTGCCGTTGCCAGGGCCTACACCCACAGCGCACCCCTGCGCACCTGCGAAAACCGAAGGCCCCTCTGCCGCCACCTGCAACCTGTTGCATAGCACACACACACACCCTGCCCCCCCCCCCAACTCCTGCAGGTCGTTTCCGACCTCCCAGCAGGGGCCACACTGCAGCAGGCGGCGTCCGCGGTTCGCGCTCTCGGCGGCTCCTGCGCAGATGTAACCGCCGTTTCCGATGCCAGAGTTTCCGTGCTCACGGCAGAAATTTCCCCGGAAAAGGCGCGCGCCCCGCGCACCCTGGAGGAGCAGTACGAGGACAGCCTGTACTATGGGGAGTGGTTCAGGTGGGCGTGTGCGCTGCTGACTGCTGCCGTACCCTCGGCCTGACATTTTCTTAACTGGTGTAGATGAAGAAGCGGTAGGGCGATTAGCAGCAATAAGACGAAGTTAATGACTACCAGAACCTTTAAACAGAACTTGTTGTGTTCACAAGAGAAACAACAAAACAGATGCGTCGTTTATCTTTTCGTGATTGGGTGTGTGAGCGGCAACCTCACGGGCACCGTGCACGTTTTCGAGAGTTGCGCATGTACACTTGAGGTGCTGTGCATGTGCGCGCGCGCAACACGTACACGTGTCATCGCCACTGTGCCAAGCGCGCCACACTGTGTGTGCGCGCGACACCTCACAGGTGCGACGCGCTGCAGCTCTGGAAGCTTGCCAGCAGCTGTCACACGCACTCAGTGGTGAACCGCAGCCTCACACTCACCACGCCGCCGGGATTATAGCTGCGTTGGCGCGGCTTGAGCACTCTCAGAAGGTTTCGGCGATCCCACACCGTGGCTGTGAGACTCTAAGAAGGGTTGGGATTTTGGCGATCTAGGCGATCCCAACCCTTCTTGGAGTCTTGAAGCCACAGTTTGAGATCGTGCAAACCTTCTTAGAGTCTCCGAGCCACGCACACACGGCTATTATCCCAACGGCGTGCTGAGTGCACATGTGATGCCACTGTCCACCACCGTGTGTGTGTGACGTCTGCACGTGAGCTCCCAATGCTGCAGCGTGTCGCACCTGTGAGGTGCGTCCTGTAACATCATCACATTTTGTGATGTCATCATGGTGTACTAGTTTGTACCGGTACTGTTACAGTAGTGACAGTATGTAATTGAAGAGCACATACCGTCGTGTTTGTGATGTGAGCATGTTATGTAACAAATTATGTTATGCAATGGTTTTTGTTATTTGTTAAATGGTATGCGATCTGATGTGATGTGGTGGTATGCCATGTTATGTCATTTTGTGTAATGTCATGTTATCATATTAATGATGTTCATAATATCATGTCCTGTCACAGTTCCGATTGTAAATACATCTTGAAGTACTTGTCTGAAGTATGTATACATACATTGTACATGGCATGCGCTTTGACGTCATGTCACATGCTAAATATGGCATGTGCAGACGAAAACTATGTCACGTAATGTTACGTGTCACAACATTACGAAGTTGCTACATACCATACAGGTCACCACACAGGCTTCGGCCTGGCTTTCTGCCCCAGCCACGGGAGTACCTGGGCTCAGTCACCTTTTTGGTTTCTTTCACATGTGCCACGCGCGGACGGCGTGTATACAGCACTCGTCTACACCCTGTTGCACGCATAGAGACTTTGCATACGTAGGTACTACTGACACATCGTTTAGAAAGCGCATTTTCCATTTGGCGACGCATCCATTCACATCCATTCGCCGCAGACGCTTCGTTGAATGACGGACAGAGGAAATCCGGGGCGGGAGGGAAGAGAAATGGGCATTCCATGCCCCACCAGAACCATGCTCACAAAGGGAACTTGTCAAGAAAGGAAAAAACAAATGGATAGTTTGTCTTTTTGTGGATGGGTTGCCGAGCGGCAACCTCAGGTGCACCCCCGTCCATCGCACCGCGGATCCCCGTGTACCTATTCGCATCCCCTGGTGGAGCAGCAGCAGCAGGAGTTGCTACTGCTGCGGCGGCTGCTGCTGCAATGGCGGTGTCACCGGCGGCGATGGCATTGTTGGGGGGGTTCCCGCCTGCGCCTGCGAGGACCGCCACATGTCGGAGCCGAGCCGCGACCCCCTCAGAGGCGCCGCGCCAACGTGCGAGGAGAGCAAGAGCCTGGAGGGGTGAGGCATGTTGAGTCATGACTCATGTGTCATTAGAGACCACGGACACAAAGAGCGAAAGCTAACACGCCGCAATGTGACGGCCGAGCAACCATAAAGATTTGTTGGAAACGGACGGTGGTGTCGACAGACACCATTGGGGTGTGTGTACCCATTGGGGTGTGTGTACCCCAATGGTGACTGTCGACACCACCGTCCGTTCCGTGCCACAATCATCATGCTTGCTCGGCCGTCACATTGCGGCGTGTCAGCCTTCGCTCTTGGTGTCCGTGGTCTCTAATGACACATGACTCAACATGGCTCACCCCTCCAGGCTCTTGCTCTCCCTGCACGTTGGCGCGGCGCCTCTGAGTGGGTCGCGGCTCGGCTCCGCCATGTGGGCGCGGCGCCCCTGAGTGGGTCGCCCTTCGGCTCCGACGTGCTGGCGTTCCTGCCGGGCGCGGGCGGGAACTTCCCCGAGCCGGCGATGCCTTCCCTGCTGGTGCCGCCGCCATTGCAGCAGCACCCGCCGCCGCAGCAGCAGCGCCTGCTGCTGCTGCAGGGGCTGCTGCTGCTGCTGCTCAGCCAGTGGATGCGGATGGCCAGCAGCTGGAGCTACCGCTGGCTGCCGAGCAACGCTGGTGTTTATGGCGCCGCTGCCGCATTGGGCGGCGCCATTGCTGCTGGGCCAGCGTGTAATTCACAGCTGGTGGTGGACCCTTGGCGGCCTTGCAGGGAATATTACCGGTATGTCCATTGTGAGCGTAGTACCTGCTTGGCAAGCCTACCTTTGAGCAGCACCAGATTGCCTGGAAGGGGCCCTGGTCTTGCTGTCACTGGGCCATGCGACAGCCGAGACCAGATGCGCTGTGCCGGTCGCTGTCGCCTTCGTCTAGAACCGGTTGAGGGGGGTTTCCGGTGAGGGTCACCACCACGTCAGAGCCGAGCCGCAACCCACTCAGGGGCGCCATGCCAACATGCGGGGAGAGCAAGCACTTGGGGCGGAGACAACAGTTCACCCTCCCTGTGGTCGATGCCCAGCACAACCCCAACTTCATTTCGAGCATTGCCTCCGGCGGCAAGGGCCTCTGCTTAACAGCAGCCACGGGACGGGAGCACTGGCGGCGCAGCGCCGCCAGGTGCGTATCCTACGCCGTGCCTCCTGGTGGTCTCCCGTGCCTCCTGGTGTCCTGTGCGGTGCCTCCTGGTAGTTCTGGCGATCATACACGGCGTGGGATATGTCCCCTGGCTGCTGTTAAGCAGGGGCCCTTGCCGACGGAGCTGATGCTCGCGAGGAGGTGGAGATTGGGCTGGGCATTCACCACTGGGGAGCTGTTGTCTTCCCCCCAGTTGCTTGCTCTCCCCGCGCAATTTGGCGCGGCGCCCCTGAGTGGGTCGCTGTTCGGGTGTGACGTGGTGGCGGTCCTCACAGGCGCGGGCGGGACCCCCCGAGCCTGCGATGCCTTCGCCGCTGGTGCCGCCGCCATCGCAGCAGCAGCCGCCAGCGCAGCAGCCTCTGCTGCTCAGTCAGTGGATGTGGTTGGCCAGCAGCTGGAGCTGGCGCTGGCTGGCGAGGAGGGCACTGGAATTATGGCGCTGCTGCTGCGGTGGGCGGCGTCAACGCTGCTGGACCATCGTTACAGCAGGTAGTGTACCCGCGGCAGCCTTTCAGCTAATACTGTGTCCCCATAAGTGTAAACCTGCCGGGCAATGCTTAGCTTCCCATGCCTTGCAGGTTTGAGCAGCACCAGATAGCCTGGGAGGGCTCTGGTCTCGGCTGTCACTGGGCCTTGCAACAGCAAGACCAGGTGCGCTGTGCCAGTCACCGCCGCGTTCGTCAACCAGCGACCGCCACGCGGTTCTGTCAGCGTGACTGCCCACCCTCTGCTCACCACACCGCACAGCGCACCATTCTAATCCGCAGCATCGGCCGGCAATAGTACATACCTCCAAGTACTACAGTAGTACTTCGCAACGCGGTTCCATTGGTGACTGCCCACCCTTTAATCACCACACTGCACAGCGCATAATCGGAAGCATCGGCCGGCAGTAGTTGCAGCATCGCTGCTGCTGCATCCACACCAGGGCTGGAGAGAGATGCGGTGCGCGTGTCACGATGACAGCGCGGTGCTGTGGGGGGCTTGCACTGCTCGCAGCCCAGCGGCGGCGCCTGCCTCAGGATGCACCACGGCATGCCGTGCTGGGCTGCGCCTCCAAGCTGGGGTTGCCGCTCGTCCACCCATGTCCGTGCATGGCCAGCGCACGGCCCGTGACATCGTGAATGCCCGTGACGCCCGCCGCACGCACTGGCTGAGCAGCAGCAGCAGCAGGGGTTGCTACAGCAGCAGGGGCTGCTACTGCTGCGGCTGCTCCTGCTGCAATGGCGGCGGTGCCGGCGGCGAAGGCATCGCTGGCTCGGGGGGGTTTCCTGCCCGCGCTGGTGAGGAACATCGCCACGTCGTAGCCGTGCGGCGACCCACCCAGGGGCGCCACGCCAACGTGCGGGCAGAGCAGGCCTCTGGAGGGGAGACAACAGGTTGTTTACCTGCTCGTCGATGCACAGCAGAGCAGCATGGCGTCAATTTTGGGCATGGCTCTACCGCCGGCGGCTGGGGCCCCTGCTCAGCAGCAGCTGCGGGGGTAGGAACACCTGCTGCTGTGCCACCAGGCGCAGGCCTTGCACAGCGCATCCTGGTGGCCCTGGTGGTCCGGGTGGTCCTGCACACCTGCACCATGTGTGCATGTGTGCATCACCACCTGCACCAGCTTTACACCAGGGTGCACGGTGCACGACCTGCGCCTGACGGCGCAGCCGCAGGAGCTCCTGCCAGCTGCTGCTGAGCAGGGGCCCTTGCCGCGGGCGCTGGAGCCATGCTCAAATATGACGCCACGCTGGCTGTGCTGGACATCAGCGGGGGGTGGGGCGTCCATCTTTGTCAAAATGTCGTACGCAAGAACACGTGTAAGGCGCGTGCAAATGCCATTTAGTGCTGCTGAGGAGCTGTCGCTCACAACCACACATGCAGGCCTGCCAGTGTACGCTGCAGCGTGCCAGGTCAATGCGTGCAGGAGCGAGGCTCCTTTTGGCAGCATGGCTCGTCCACAGTGCTGCGCCCGCACACCTTGCTCGGGTGGCACGCGCCGCAGACGCGCATAGCGTTCGTGGATAACCATAGTTATACGTTGCTCCAGGTATACCTACAGGTATACCGGTATACTGTACCTCTGTACACACTTCAAAGTACCACAGAAGTACTTGGTTCGAAACTATTCAAAATACTACAGAGGTACTTAGTTCGAAGTACTTGAAAAAAAAGTACTTCTGAAGTATATATGGTACTGAAGTATTATAGTTGAAGTGCCGTGTGGTACCGGCGCTGCGCAGTGTACATGTACATTAGGCATTGGCATGTGTGGCGTGTGCGTGGTCCAGCAGAGCCCCCGCTGTGCCAGGCACGGAGAGACATGCAGCAGGCTGGCGCCATCTACATATGGACTTACCATGCTCGCCTGCGCCGACTGCCACGTGTCCACCGCTGCTGCTGCCGCCACCGCTGCCGCTGCTGACACGGCTCATCATTGCCGCTGCTGCTGCCACCACCGCCGCCGCTTCTGCCGCCACTGCCCACCCCCCTCCTGCCTCCACCTTAAACTTAAACTTTGTGTGCAGGTGGCAACTGTTGAAGTTGCGTGCGGCGCTGGGCGACGCCACAGCGCGTGAGGCCATGGACAGTGAGTTGGCGCTGGTGCAGGAGGTGGCCAGTGGGGGGGGGGTTGCAGGGGCGGAAGTGGGGGCTGCGGCCGACCTCCCCGGGTATGCCCTCAGCAAGAAGATTGCTGAGGCGTACGGTGAGTCAAGATGACTGGGTAAACCCCCTTTTTTTAGCGAAAGAAACCTGAAAGGCTGCTAATAAGGCTGTTTTTCATAGCGACCCCAAAACGCGCTCCAGATAACTGGTTTCTGTAGGAAATCGGCGACAATTTTCACAGGTGGCCAGCAACTGAAAACGACAAGCGGGTGCAGGCACCAGGGAGCGCGCAGCCACACCACTGCCGCCACACACCACCAAACGTGGGTGCGTCTGCGCGAGTAGGGCTACTGTTGATGCCAGCCAGGCACCCGCTGCCACCAACGAGCCTCTCGGCCGCCGTGGCTGGCCCTGGAGCCCTTTTGCACAGTTATTGGCCACGGTTACCGGCCACGACAACTGTCTAAAGGAAAACGGGTCGTGCTGCCGCTACACGCAACCGCTGCGGGTGGCTCGTAGCGCGGCAGGCATTTCGACAGCAGCAGACGCCCCTGTAGGGGCACGCCCGCCTGCAGGCGTGTGTGCGCAGACTTAGCTTAGGTTACTGGCGGCTTTGAGGCCACGGATAACTGTGCTCTCGTTTCCAGCCGGCTGCGGCCCACTTGAAAGAGTAAACTGGCCCTCCGGCGCGAAGGGGCGTTAGTTATCGGCCAAGCGCGGTTTTGGGTCGTTATGAAAAACGGCCTAAATACCTTGCGTGGGTGTGCTTCAATCAGCACCATGGCAGATGTTACACGTACACTGATCTTGATGAAGTGCGCTTGCGGGGCGGAAAGCCCTATGCATTACGGATGGTACACCACTGTGATACTTGCACAGGGTCATGTCTATTATTCAACAAGTTGAGACCAGGCCCATGTGGACAACAACACACACTCCCAGCGGCAAAGTATGGAATTGGTGCCCCAGCAGACAGACAAAACAGGGATGGTGCCATGTTGCTCAGTCACTAGGTGGTCGTGAACGCACAGAGCGGTCGCAAGATGCCATAGCCATGGCTGGAGTGCGAAAACAGTGCCAGGGCACCGGCGCAACCCCCCATGAGGTGCACGCCCGAATTGTGTGCAGCAATTAATTGATGCGTCAGTGGTAGCCCTAGATATTAATACGCCAGCATGTGAACAACTAAACAAATATAATTCATGAACTGATTAATGACAACTCACCGGTTCTATCTTGGCCGCGAAGACCTCCAGGTCCACTGCAAAGTCTTTCTGGGCCGCCAGCACCTTCTTTTTCACTTGCAGCCTCGCCTTCATGTCGCTGTATATAGCTTCATAGCCCAGATCTTGCTCCCCCCCCCCTCCAGAGGAGCGCCCGCCGCCACCCACGCTGCCGCCGCTGCTGCTGGGCTTGCCAGGGGCCTTGGCTGCTGATTTTTTGAAGATGTCCACCTCGAGCAGGTCGCTATCGCTGTCGTCGCTCATAGTGTGGAGCCTGTTGCCGGGGCCTGTTGCTGCTGTTTCTGCTCCTTCCGCTGCTGCTGCACCACTATCTGCAGCTGTGCTGGGGGGCTGCTCCCGCGGTTGGTCCCGCGATTGGTCTGTGCTGCCTGTGTTCCTCGTTCGCCCTTTTGTCTCAATGCACGACGCACCCAACACAGCAGCGTTGGGTCAAGCCGCAGAGCCACCAAACTTGGGGTGTGCCGCCGCGCTGCCGCTGCCGCCGCTGCGATGGTGTGGCTGCGGAGCCGTCACCCTCTGCTGTGCGCCCCAGGTGTGTGGGCAGGCATACTGTAACACATGCGAGCGTTCAAAAAAACCCGCGAACAGCTCCCAGAACACCCGGCGGCCAGCCAGCAACATGACGTGTGTGTGCATCGAGACTGAGACGACGACTGCTGCGACAGGCGGCAGGTGAGCGCCTGCAGCAGCTGCCTACTCAACCGCAGAGATCGAACAACACCATTATCAGCATCTCACCTGCTTCCACCGCGTCTTGCAGGCAGCCTCCCCACCCCATTCTCCCCTCCAGGCTTGCTTCTTTTCCTGACGTTTTTTGTCTGGCCGCCGCCCAAAGTTTGCAAAACGCGGCAGGTGGTCGACAGCTGCAGCAGCGGCAGGGCGGGAGCAGCGAGCAGCAGCATCACGCTGGCGCCACTGCAATCAGCAGCAGGTCTGGCAGCAGGTCACCACCTGCGCGAGCCCAAAGCTGAAGGTGCCACCACTGCAGAGGACAGCTGCTGCTGCACTGGCAGCAGCAGCAGCAACCACCACCAGCAGCAGCATGGCGGTAGTGGTGCTGCTGTCGCCAGCCAAGACCCTCTGCTGGGACCCGGCACCAGACAGCCTGCCCGTCAGCTCGCCGCTGCTGCTGCAGCGCTCGGATGCCGTGGCGACAACGCTGAAGAGCCTGTCGCCAGGCGCGCTCAAGTCACTTCTAGGGGTGAATCCGCAGCTGGCAGAGCTGAACCACGAGCGGTACAGGAGCTTCCAGCTGTCTGGGACAGTGGCTGCAAAGGAGTCAGACCTGAGGCCTGCTGCCTTTGCATACGATGGGCCTGCGTTCCAAGGTCAGACAACACATATCTTTGCCAATGCCAATGTCGGTGTTGCTGCCTGCGTTCGCAGATGTGCTGCGACCGCTAGGCTGGTGGCCAGGCACCCTTGGTGTACCACCGATGCAGCACAGAAATGCGCGCACTTGACCGCCACGACCTTGACAACAAAAATAGTCATAATTACAACAATGGTAATGACAACCATGACAATCTGTGCAGCGGCATGCAATGCCCACCGCCAGTCCCACCACGTGCCAAACCATGCTCACACTGTCACCCGCAAATGTTCGGAACTGTGGCGCAGGGCTGGAGGCTCGCACCCTGTCGCGCGAGGACCTGGACTTTGCTCAGCGCAGCCTGTGCATTCTCACCGCACTGTACGGCGTGGTGCGCCCCCTGGACCTCATACAGCCGTACCGACTGGAAATGAGCATGAAGCTGCAGGTCAACGGCGAGACACGGCAAGTGCCTCGCCGCTGCGTGCCAAGAGCGCATTTTGCATTTGCTGAGCAGCAGTCGTTGTGAGCATGTGGGGGACAGTAGCTGGCAGCAGCTCGCTGTTTGCTGGAGCAAGTGAGCTGCCGCTACAGTAGTGCGCGCAGGCTGGGCCAACCAAAAACGAAGCGTTGGCATGTGTACCGCAATCCTTTCCACGGCCAGCGCATGCAGTGCGACCGACTGACGGCATCCCGCCACGCCAGCTGTAGCCCAAGCACTCACTAGCTGCTTGCGCGTGAACCTGCAGGGAGTACTCGCATTGAACTTCAGAATTACTACTATGCTTGAGGCACGGGCGGAAAGCCATGTGCGCAGTGAAAGAAGCATGGCCACCGTAGCAGCGCACTCGTTGTACAGGACAGCAAGACTACGGCGGTCGGTACGATGCACATGCAGGTACGCCCTGCATACTGCATGGCAGTACTACCAGGGCTCTTGCACGCCCACAAGTGCAAATATTCAGAAGTACCAGAGGGTACTTGTCTATGAAGTCGGAGAGCATGCCTGTGTAAGCTCATATGACGGCAGTGTCTCAAAGACCTGCACCCGACATATTGGTTGGCAATGCAGGTGCTGAAAGCGGTTGGTTAGGCGGTCGCGGGTGAAGTGGTACATGTATCAGCCCCCTTGTCACTGGCACTCTCATACTTTCCGGGTGCTGCTGAGCGCTGGTGCTGACTGTCTGGCGGCCGTTGAAGCCTGGCCGTCTTCTCACAACCTGCGCAGCACCACACGCGGCGCCCGCCACTGTCGTGCTTGCAGTCTACCACTGTCCTTTCCTTGCGTTATTGTTTGGTGTTTGTCTGACACTCAACATGCATGCCACACCATTGCTGCGCCCTGCTCGTTCGCTGCAGTGCCATGCACGACTTCTGGCGCCCCGACGTGACGGCACAAATACAGGCCATGCTGAAGGAGCAAGCGGCAGGCGCCGGCGCCGGTGCTGAGCCTCCCACCGTTATCAACGTTGCTAGCCAGGAATACTCCAAGGTGCCAGAGCAGAATCCCCAGTAGTGTTCGTTACCAACAGTGTTAGTAGAGGGCACTTGCTGGCGCCTGCTTTGCGGACTCTGCGTACTGCGTGGTGCGCTGCTGGCCACACATGCATTCTAGTGTGCCGCAATGCGACGGCATGGATGGTTATGAATCAATGACTTGTGATGGTTGAGGTTCTTAGCTGTTAGTGGTGGCCACCAGCTGTGTCTGTGCTCTGGGCGTATGGCACTCATTGGGCACTTGTGAGGCAGTGTTCTGTGACATGGTGTCTAGTGATACCCAGCATGCCTTCCAGCTGCCGTGCAGTTCTACTAGAGCAGGGCGCATTGCTCCGGCGCAACAAAATCCTACACACAGTGAGTGACCACATGCTGAAAGGCGCGATTGGACATCAAATGGTGGTCTTGAGCTGACACTAGCAACCTTTTAGGTTTCTTTCTGTACCCCACTTTATACCAGTAGGTATATGTATGGCATACTTCAAGCATACCTTGGTACAAAATAGATCTTGCAGTTTTCAGTACCACAGTTGATGGCATGCCATCTACAACGAAGTCTGCATGTACGCAAAAGCAGGTGTCACACAGCAGCTTGAAGCCACACCCTCACCACCACCACTGGAAGCCACCGCACCTGCCGCCGCGCAGGCTGTGGACTTTGGTGCGCTGCGCGCCGCTGGCGTGCGGGTGGTGGACTGCACCTTCCACGATGATGGCAGGTTCGTCACCCTGCCGCCGATGTTGCTGGTTGCAACGTTGCAATGTTGCGCGCATGCTCAAGCGCCAAGGAATATTTTCATGGTACAGAAACTGCTGGTGGCAGCGCGTGACTTCAGCACAGAGTCAGCAGCAGGTGCTGGCGCGCTGACCGTGTTGGCGCGCGCCCGCTAATGCCTGCATCATGTCAGAAGTGCCTTTTGTAAATACTACTGTGGTACTGTTTAATAATGTGCACTTGTGGGGCGCATAACAGATGCCATGCACGCCATCGCTGTTTTAAGTACTTCGTGTACTTAGAAGTACTTTAAGTATACACTAGCAATCACCTCGAAGCATACATGCATGCGGCACCCACGGCAGCCACCACGTGTATGGCAGCGGGAACCGACCGCAAACATGCTGCAGCTGCCACGAATACCACAGCAGCCAGCTGGGCCGCCGCTGCTGACACGGTTTGCAACGTTCTGAGTTACATAGCTGCTGCTGAGCAGTCACACTGTTGCCTATGCACACTTACTGCTGAGCACACGCATGTGTGTGACATGGTCAGTTCACTCCAGTCTGGGCCCAGGCTCCTGCTTTGGATTGCTGCTCTGCTCTGCGGTGGTGGCTGTGAAGCCACCAACCTTGTCGCTACAACCTGTTCCTCCATGTCATGTCTGTGTCTGGCGCTGGCAGGGTGGTGTCCGTGCTCGCAAAACGCTCCCGCGGCCTGATGGCCCGCCACGCCATACAGTGCCACGCCACAACCCTCGCCGCCATTCGCGCCTTCAACTCGGAGGGCTACACCTGCTCGACGCAAGACAGTCGCGAGCCGGACACGCTCGTGTTTGCGCGCACCAAGCAGGCGCGGCTGGCGGCGGCCCCCGCCACGCAGCGCGGCGGCGCGAAAAAGCCCAAGCCGACAGCATCAGCGGCTGCGGCAGGCGCTGCTGGGCCAGTTAAAGGGAGACGCGGCAAGGCTGGCGGCAGTGGTGGTGATGGTGGTGAGGAAAAAGACATTCCAGCCAGTGGCAGACGCGGCAAGGCTGGTGGTGGTGGTGAGGAGGAGGAGAAGGCTGTTAGGAGGGTGGCACGGGGGAAGCGGTCTGAGGGGGGGGGGCTGAGGAAGGGGGGAAGACTGCAAGGCCCGCTCGCAAGCGCGCCAAGGCATGATGCCGCGGCCCTGCAAAGCGAAGTTGCGCCCCCAAAAATGAAGCCTGCGTGTGGGCATAGCAGCTGTGGTGGTCACATGGCAACTGGTAGACAATGCATGATGGCTGCTGCTGGTGTTAGTACACGTGTTGAGTAAAGTTACACTGCGCCTTGGGGCGCGGAAGGCCCTGTGCACTTGTATGCAACTGAGAAGAGCAAGACCAAGCAAGCGGCCCGTTCATTTTAGTGGCTGCATGGTCACAGTACTCTGCTGGTACATGTACTTACATGTGCCTCCAATATTTATGACGGCATATGTCAGTCACCCAGTGGCTATGCCGGTGGTTTTCTTGGATTGTTTACAAACGGCTCATGCGGTGACTGCTGCCTGTGCCAATTTTGCGGTGCGACTAGTAACAGTGCCAGCACACACCACACACCACTGAATTGCATAGAAGCAGGTATTTTGTGTGTGCACCCACACTTTGTGGCAGCAGCGACCAAATCATTATGTATACATGCAAGTGGAATGGCTGTCTGTTCTCTTGACGTACGTTTGCCTGTGTTCGCTACTGTTGCGTGTTGGTGCTGTGAAAGCATGAACATTCGTTTGCAGTGCCCCACCGAGTGGAGGCGCCTGCTGAGCAAGTCCATGGTGCTGCCACATGCACCAAGCACATGCAACAACCTGCTGCCACTGCGCCTACTGCCTACTGTACTGTGTGCTAAACAGCTGCCTGGCCTTACGCACACGGGCATGATGGCACTGCGCCTTTGTGCTGAGGTGTGACGTGCGCACCGCCTGGCTGACTGCTGTTCCGGACCAACTGGACAAGCAAAGCTGCTGGTCAAATCTTTCAATGTGGCCGCAATGCCAGTGCATACACAGTAAGTGCATTCCATGCCACATTATACCACTTTTGTGATGGTTGTGAAGTCTTTTAAGAGCAGCAGCATACTCCAGCCGGCAAAAGAAAGCCTGCAATTTGTTCCACAACTTCCCTCTGAATTGAGAGACAAAGCAGGTCATGTGCCACGCAAATCGCTTGCGGGGCATGCCCCTTTCCGGTGTGTATGGTGCGTTACTGTTCAAGCCGGTGCCATAATTGAGAAAAGCCGAGGCAGGGCCAATGCAAGCACCAGGCACTGCACACTCGCACCCAAAAAGGTAGTTGAAGCATGAAAGCACCATAACTGTACATGCAACATCAAGGAGAATTGTTGCCGCCCTGCTGCTGCTGCTGCTGCTAGAGCTGCCGCAGCTTGCCACGACAGCTGCCGCACCCGCGAAGCGCCCTTTGCAGAGTGTGCCCCGATAAAGCTGCTGTTGCCACTTCCAGTGGCGCCTACAGCAGCGACTGCGGACACATTGGCTCAGCAATGAGACCCCAGCGGCTGCACATGCCTGTTGCTGCCCAGCCGCGGAAACCGCTGCTCACTGCTCTGCCTGATGCTCCCGCCGCTCCTGCTGCTGCTGAGCAGTCGCCCCAATCCTGCTCATCGCTGCTCCCGCCGCTCCCGCTGCTGCTGAGCAGCCCTCCCAAGGCTGCTCGCCGCTCCTCCCGCTGCTGCTGAGCAGCACTCCCACGCAACATCCACGCTGCCTCCCGCTGCTGGCCCGCAGCCGCACATGCAGTGCCCAGCGCGTGCGCGCGCTATACTCCGTCGTTCTTGCGAGCCTCCATGCGCACTCGCCGGTTGTACTCCGGCCGGTTGTTGACAAACATCTGGTAGGCCTCCGACTGCGCGGGCGAGTTGGGGTTCGGGTTGTCTAGGAGGTCCTGTATGCCCAGCAGCATCTGCGCCGCCGCCGCACCAAAAAAGGAAAGCGAAATGCAGCACAGTTACAAGGTCAGTGGCATGTCAGTGCCAGCGCTCATCCGCATGCAAACCCTGATACCTGCAGCACGAGGCTGGTGCGGCCACCGCCAAGGGTGCCGTGGAGGATCCGGCAGAGACCACGCAAGAATGGCATAATTATACCAACT
The DNA here is from genome assembly GCA_032358315.1 of Ophiocytium majus. Lineage (NCBI taxonomy): Eukaryota > Xanthophyceae > Mischococcales > Ophiocytiaceae > Ophiocytium > Ophiocytium majus. Next base: position 1,459 of record JAULBY010024252.1, on the reverse strand, counting down.
AGCAGCACACAGAGTGCTCTCGCTGGTGCACTTCAAAAGCGCGTTTATGAGTCGACGCGTCCTGTGCGTCCCCACATGCGCAACACACTTGCTGCATGCCGCAGGCGAGCGAGCGCACTGTGGTGACTGCTGCACAAAGTTGCTGCATGTGCCGGTTCAGTTAGCGCATCGCGCAGTGCTGCATGCGCCCTCTCCGCTGTGCGGTACCTCTCCTCTGGCCTCCTCCGCCCTCACCGACGCTGCTCCTCAACGCTGGGGTGCGCATGGTGTCAAGACTGTGGCGGCCCGCCTCTGCTTGCCCGCTACCGCTGCTGCTGCATTTATAAATTGATTAAATGAATCGCCCACGTGGAACGCTCTGCAGACTGTTCTTGTCGTCCGTGGCGTTTGCTTTGATAAATGTATTACACATAACAGATGTCTGAAGAGATGACACCCGCAACAACGAAGCTGGGGTAAAATGCTGTGTGCCAACAGGCTCACGCACGGCAACAGGTGCTGCCGCTGCTTGAAAGCTTCAATGAACACACCTGTTTGATTGTGATGGCAGGCCGCCAGCCCTCGTCCTCATTGAGAATGCTGAGACACACCGTGCCGCTGGGGTACACATTGGGGTGAAAAAGCGGTGGCACAAACTTGCACTTGGGCGGCTTGGAGGGATACTCCTCCGTAAACTCCATGGACAGCTTGAAGATGCCCCCATCCCAGTCACTGCCTGCCACTCCTGGTATGCCGCAGTTCCACTTCATGAGGTTGATGGAGTTGTCGGGATTGGTGGACGGGCGGGCATAGAAACCCTGCAGCGGCGGCACCAGCAGGGGAAACAGGCGGCGGGCGATGAGGTTGGCGCACAGCGGGAGGCGATGTGCACAAAGCTAGCTGTCGCATTCGCCAGGCTGTTCGCTGCAGCAGGGGCAACAGGATTTTGTGGGCAATCGCACACCCATGAGAGCGCTGTCTTACCACTGGGTGGTCTTTCCTCCATGACTTGCGTTCTTCTGCCCTGTGGGTGCAAGGAACCGGGGCGGAGGAGGGCAGTGGTGGCGGATCAGCAGTGGCAGCGTCAAGCTGCTGCTGGGCGAACACCAACCGGTGGCGACACACACGCACTATGTGTGCAGGTCAAAGGGCGTCAACCGAGCGTACGATGAGGCTCCAGTGACTCACAAGCGTGCCCTCGCTATGCCTCCAGACATGGTCGACTCCGGCTGTGCGCGCTGTTGCCTCTTCCGCTCTCTCCGTGGAGCGGATGGTGCGGGCTGGTGTGAACACTGTGAAGTGAAGAAGCACGGATTTTGAAAACGGGTCTAAACTCGTTCGCGCTTCGCAAGAAATCTGACATAATTTTTGGACGAGGACCCGGACACATGTGCATCCTCCGGGGCGCGCTGCTGAGCAGGCCCCCTGAAAGTACGGGTCCCCTTTTTGCAGAAGGGCCCCCGCGCGCTGCATATGGTAA
>JAULBY010024241.1:0-17581 GCA_032358315.1 Ophiocytium majus | reverse complement strand
TGCAGGGGTCCTGCTACACCGCTGCGCCAGACCAGCACGTGTGTCACAGCCAGCAGCACGGCTCTTGCAGCGGGTACATGGATGGTTCGCGCATTGCGGCAAAGCGCGGCACGTAGACATGTAGCAGGGGCGACACACGTGCGCACATCGATGACTACTAGTGATGGGTCACAGCGTATACATTTTGCATTAAACGCCGCATGTTGTATATTTGTAAATTAAATATAACGCAAGCAGATGAACGCAGTGAAGATATAGTTGCACGCAAGTAGGCCGCATGTCACATTTCGGGGTGTAGAAATACAACAGTAGAGTTATATGCCGTGACCCATCACTTAATGATTACTGCAGTAGTTTTGTTTAGTTGCACTTGTGTGCGTGCAAGGGCCCACGCAATGCAATCCAGCATGAAGCAGTGGTACATGCCCGGCCCCCATTAGACATGCTCACAACTTAGCATGTGCAGACAACAGCAGGAAGAGGGGGTGCTGCTAGCAGGTACCGTAAAGCACGATGTATAACGGGGGGGTCTTGTACAACGAGGGGGTCGTTGTGCAGCGGCATATAGCCCTGTATACCGACCCCCCACGAGCCTGATGGCGCCTTAATGACGACAACGCGGGGGGGTATTCTGTACAAATTTGGGTACTCTGTATAACGCGGGTGCCTTGTGTAACGCCCTCCGTGATAGCAACAGCAGATCCCGACGTTGACAACACGGGGGGTCGTTATACATCGTGCTTTACGGTAGGTCTGAGCCGCCGGCGGGCAGGCAACCGCTCGACCTGCCAGGGCAGGCAACCAATGCACCTGGGCGGCTGCACGGCCACACAGTGACAACCAAACAAACCTGCCTAGCATGTGTGCATCTCCGAAAATGGGGGAGGGGGCTTGCTCACCAAGAAAAAGGCGTTGACCACCGCTCTGCCTGCGCCGACGCTGGCGCAGCTCGTGGGGAACAAGTTCAACCAAGTCAAGTACTTCTGAAGTCTTTTTTGCAGCACTTTTTGTGCTACAGCAGCAATCCTTAGCAAAATGAAAGGAAGCCAAAGGATGTGGTCCCTGATGACACATGGAAAAACCCCTGCCAATCACAGGTCTTTACCTCCCAGCACCGGGGGGGGGGTCTTACTCACCAAGAAAAAGGCGTTGACCACCGCTCCACCCGCGCCGACGCTGGCGTAGCTTGCGACGATGACGCCCACCAGCACGCTCTCCATGAGCGTCCACGCCGTCAGCAGTATGATGTTGGTGGGGTGCACGTTCTGGTAGCACATCATCACAAACAGGGTCACGAACCCGCTGCGACACGTCGCGCGTGGCGGGGCGGCGAACACCAAACTCATTGTTTGCAATAGTGCGTACTGCTCGAAGTGCGAGTACACTTGCTTTCCATGTGCGCGGGTGTACATGTGTACACTTTGGACTCTATGCATGGAGCACACAGGCGCGCTGCTCACCCAACCATGGATAGGCGGAAGGGCCACGCCTGGGTGACCACATGACAATGTGTATGCGTGTGTGCAGTCGAGTTCGAGTGCGCACGCCTACAGAATATAGACTACTACAGTAGCGTTTTTGTGTGGGGCAGGCAAGAGCCCAAAACGCATGCCAGCACGCTCGTGGCCATGGCATAAACCCAATGACTTATGTATACACACGAACTCACAACTTTGAACCAAGGCCGACAAGTGTCCCTGGCAGGCAGGCCTGAGCCGACGGCTGGCTACGGCGCGACGTGCTAGGGCAGGTCTTCCGCGTTACTGTAGGTCGTACAGGCCAGTAGTAGCAGCATATACTCCAGTACTTGAAGTAGACGCACGAAGTCACAACTTATTTACAGTAGAATGTACTTCAAGGGCCTGAGGTGGACAGGGCATACAGGTAAGCAGCTCATACAATAATGCAAGGGTCACGCGTGTGTGATCACATGTGTACTGCGCACACCCTGTACGGCCGAGGTTCCAAAAGTGCGCAAGTCTACAATGTACCTCAAAGTAGACTACTGCAGTGCTTCTCAGTACATACTTCTGAAGTAACTGAAGTGGACTGCACACAAAGGTGCGCGGCTCACCCAATCATGGACAGGTAGAAGGGCCACGCGTGGGTGGTCATGTACACGCGGACGGGGTCCACAAACACGAAAAGCGCGCACACGGCGCATGTGAGGAGCAGCTGCAGCGACAGGATGCCGTACACCTTGCGGATGAAGCCTGCGCGGCGGCAGCACCGACAAGAGCAGCAGCAGGGGCGGCAACGGCAGCAGCAGTGGCGGCGGCAGCGCCAGCAGCAGTGGCGGCGGCAGCAGCAGCAGCAGCGGCAACAGCAGCAGCAGCAGCAGTGGCGGCAACGGCACGGCAGCAGCGGCAGCAGCAGCAGCAGTGGCGGCGGCAACGGCGCGGCAGCAGCGGCGGCGGTGGCGGCAGCGGCGGCAACAGCAGCAGCAGTGGCAGCGCAGCAGCAGTGGCGACGGCGGCGGTGTTGACAAGGGTCGGTGCTCACCAGCAACTGCACCGGCAGCTGCAGTTGATGCAGCGTTGAGCGTGGCCGCACATGGTCCGCCAGTTGATGTGCCGACACTGCAGTGTGTATCGCAGATGGGGCGCGCTGCAGCGGCGGGCTCGCTCTCTGCACAACCTCCCACCAGGGTTGCTTCAGCACACGTGCCAGTCAGCCACACACGACAACTCCAGGTTTACAACAGCTTGCTGCCGTGCGCTGAGCGGGGCGCGCTGTGCACGAAAACCGCTCGCGCGCCCGCCGCCACGCCACTGCTGCCGGTGGGAAGTTAACAGCACAACAGCCATGTGCAAAGCCACTGATTGCTGTGCTGCTGCTGGCACTTGGTCCCCACCCACACGGACCTGACGGCCGGTCAGCGGTCGCGCGCCTTCCAGGCGCGTAAACACTACAAAAAATGGCTGGGACATTGCTGGCGAAGGGTGCCCGGCAGCTGCGACAGGCGGCTGCTTCCGGTGCTCAGCAGCAGAAACGCATTGAGGGGCACGGTCTTGCTGTCAGGAAAGCGGTTGGCGGCGCCCTAGCAATGTCAATAACAATACATTGTATACATATGAATACGTTATAAGGCGTATGATGAAACATGTCAAATGCTCGCGGCTGGTGCCCAGCAGCAGCGGACACGCACCGAGGCGCACAGTCTTGATGTGTGGGAAAAGGTTGACGGCGCCCTAAGCGGAAATTAATGGTAAGTACATGCACATGTACTGAAGTGCCGGTATGTGGATACGGAGATAAGTTATATGGCACATGATGTGTTCATATGCCCACGGTGCTCAGCAGCAGAAACGCACCGATGCGCACGGCCTTGTCGTTCGGGAAGAGGTTGACGGCGCCGTAAGCGATTTTAAAACAGTGGTACATGTATACTTCGAGTAGTACACATGAGTACTTCAAGTACTTTATACGGCGCACTTCAAAAAGTATGACGGTACATGTCATATGCCCCCCGAGCTCAGCAGCGGGAACGCACCGAGGCGCACGGTCTTGTCGTCCGGGAAGAGGTTGACGGCGCCGGGCCCCTGCAGCCCCTGCTGCTGCTGCCGCAGCGCACCCGCCTCCAGGTCCTGGTACGCATACGCATATGTCGCGGGGATGGGGTCTTGCTGAGAGGGGGGGCGGGGGGGGGGGGGGGCAAGCAGAGCGGAGCGCATTTGTGAGTGCGTCAGCGCGCCACATAAAAAAAAGGGTGTAGGTGTATATTGCAAAAAAAAGTAGGGGTGGTGCTGGGCACCAAAAAGGTTAGTCGATGGCGCGGGGATGGGGTGCTGCACAGGAAGGGGGGCGGGCGGTGGCGAGCAGGTGAGGCGCGGAGCGCGCGAGTAGCGCAGCGCACGAGGTAAAGAGAAGGGGTGTAGGTACTGCACTCAGTCGGGGTAAGGCAGGGTGCCTGCTGAGCTCCGAGAAGTTACGGTTATGAGTACAATTAAATAACTTTACTTCAAGTACGTAAATGTCGGGGACACAGGGTGGTGCAGAGAGAGGGGGAGGCGGAGATGCCGAGAGGCACAGGTAGCGATGGAAGATTGCGCTACCTGCGCGAAGAGAATGCGTGTACAGACTTTCGCCTCGTGAATAAAGGCAGGGCGTTTGGCACAGCCCCCAACAACCCTATCTGACCAAGGAAGCAAACAGTTGTGGCGATGTTGGGCACGTAGGCTGTGAGAAGCCGATGGAGGCCGCACTCAAGCAAGAGCGCTTTGTTCCAGGCAAACTGCAATTGTACCGCCCATGCAGTGGTTAGTAAGCAAGCAAGCGTGAGGCTGCTGCTGCCGCAGTGCGTTCGTGTCCAGGCGCCGGCACACATGGGTATTTTTTCATAAAGGTGCAGTCCGACAGCACACTTCAAGAAGTAGTAGCTAGGCGGGTGCCACCCAGAGGGTGGCCTGTGACGGGAACGCATCGCAACATTCGCCGCCCCCCCCGCACACCCACGCATACAAAAATGCTCCAGCTGCTGGCATTGAAGTGGTGTTTCATGGCATGTCACTGGTAGGCAGCGTTGTTGGTCGGTGCACCATTAGAGTACTTGAAGTGTATACTTGGCAGAAGCTGTTGTGCCATAGTGGAGCATGCCTTAGAGAAAGTGCGTGACACGTGTTTACAGGTGACGAGGCCGGTGCTGGGCTGGCCACGGGTCAAGAGAGCTGTGTTGCACTCGCTCTGAGGCACCGAGCCGGAGATGACAGTGTGAGGCCTGGCCTGCTGCTCAGGCGGGCCATGCTGCCACCCCCTGATGCCGCCACAGGCGCGTCAGGCGGTCCGGAACATTGGGATGACTGTTTGAGCCCACAACATGGATGAAAACTTCCAGCAACTCAATATGCCGACAGTGCCAGGTGCAGCCAGCGCGGCAGCTTTGATGACGCTGTTGATCAGTGCAGCAGGATCGTTGGCTGAGGCTGCACACAAGCAGGGGAGCAAAGAGCAGTCACCTTGTCCTGCTGCGCGATCATCGGGTCCTTCATTGAGGATGCCTCAGGGTCCATACTCCCACTTAGCTGTGCGGCACCAGCCCTCCGTGCCGGTGAGGGAGCTGGAAGGGTAGCACCTACAGTAGTCCACCTGCCTGCTGCTGCTCAGCTAGCGCTTCAAGCAAGCTCCTCAGTCTGTGTGTTGTCAGAATTGAGTGTAGGTCGAATGCGAAGTTGAAGTTTGTGTATTGGTCATGGAGACATGGGGGCATGTGGGCACCAATGTTGAAGTTTGTGTATTAGTCATGGAGACATTGTTGAAGTTGCGAGGTTGAAGAAGTTTTGTTTCGCCAGGACGCGAGAATCATCACCCTCACACACACCCCACACCACCGCCCGGCCGTGACCGCAGGCAACCTTGTGACCGCGCGGCATTCTGTGGAGCAGTGTACGCCAGAGCACGCGGGGACAAAGCAGCCGACTTCCAGGACGCCGCCAGGTCAAACGCGCATTGAGCAGTGAGCACCAGAGCACAACCAAGAGACTCCGCCAAACACACACAAGGGCAACCATAAAGCGCCTTACCATGTCCAACGACCCCAGAAGCCGCGGCAACCAGGCCTTCATGATGCACGGCAGCGGGCGCCGCTCCAAGCCCGATCAGACTGTCGTCACCGCGGGGCACAACAAGAAGGCGCAGCAGGAAGCCGCCATCATGCACCGCACCGCAGTTGGGGAGTTCCATCAGCACACGGTGAGTGTTAAAAGGGGGCACATGATATGACTTTGACACTTGGGCATGCGTACTTTGGGGTTTCCCACTGCTTCTACGATACTGTTGGCAGCTGTGGCGAACGCTGGCTGCGCGAGGTGGAAGCGCGGGAAGCAGGGTTTGTGCACTGTGGCGAACTCTCGGAACAAGGGGTTACATCTTTGCCCACGCTGTTCTGACTCCCTTGATGTGGCAACACACAAGTGGGCGCCTTGATCGGGCACTGCATTGCATCACGCCAAATGTGGTCATGTCACTGCCACCCGTACGCTGCTGTCATATGCACCAGCGCAGCCTTTTTACTGGTGCGTCCTGACTCATAAAGGAAAATGTTTGGTGTTTAGTTTGTACAGATGGCGGGTGACCCGCGACCCGCCGGTCAGTAAAACAAACAGCAAAGACAGGGACAACGCAGCATGCACAGGCATGTTGCCCTAGGATGTGTGGACTTATCTTTGTGCTGCGACGTTATGCACCTCGCACCGCCTGGAACATTCACGCACAGCTACACCTTCTGCCCATGCTGCCCGCGTCCGCCAGCACCTTCAATGACCCCGCCTCTCCCCCCCGCAACTCCCCTCCCTCTCCCGCCCCTCACTCGCCCGCACTTCCTGTGGCGCCGCACCCCAGTTTGAGAAGGACAAGGTCGCGGACCTGCTGCTGTCCGGTAGCACTGAGCATGCGCCCGCGCTGCGCTCCCACCTAGACGCCTCCGCCGTGGACGACACTGCAGACGCGCGTGAGGGCGGAGCTGCCTCCCGCCCGCACAGCGACGAGGCCGGTGGTGGGTCCGATGACGATGCGGAGGAGGGAGAGGTGGAGGGCGGGCGCTGAGCAGCAGGCGCCTGCTGGTGCTCAGCAGCAGTGGATGCTTGTACTCCAGCAGCAGCCGCTGCTTGTGCTCAGCAGCAGGCGGCGCTGATGCTCAGCAGCAGGCGGCGCTTGTGCTCAGCAGCAGGCGGCGCTGGTGCACAGCGGCAGCCGCTGCTTGTGCTCAGCAGCACCCTGCACCCGCTGCTTCTGCATAGCATCCGCCGCTTGTGCTCCGAAACAGCTGCCGCTTGTGCGCAGCGGCGGCAGCAGCAGGAGGGGTGCCACTGCGGTAGGTTTCTCGCAGTGGACATGTGTGCATGGGTGCGTAGAACCAGGACACGGCACGGTGGGGGAGGGGGACTACTGAGCAGGATGCTGTTGTAGTCCGGGTCAAGTGCGGGCGCGGTGCTCAGCAGCAGTAGCAGCACCAGCAGCTGTGCTGCAGCTGCACCAGGGTGTGGGCACTCATGTGCATCTTCACAGCAGCACCAGCATCGTGTCGGCCTGACAGCATTGCCCTGGTACAGTAGCATTGCGTGGGCAGGTATACCATCCTTCATGACAGCCAACCAAACAGAGGGGGGTCATTTGCTGTGCAGCATGCGCAGCTGCCACGCCACTGCGCTGCTTGCCGCTCAGTGAGCAAGCCGGCAAAAAAAAAAGAGTGTATGCGGTCGCGGTACTTGCAGTGCCGTTCATGCGAGTGGCCGGACCTATCCAACACTGGTTTGGGGGAAGGCGAGTGTCGATAGCAGAAGCTGGGCATGTGGTGCATGGTACAACTGCCAGCAACAAGACATGGCGCCCATATGGCTGGCTGCAACTGCCCGCCAGCACCCCACGCGGGCGTCCTGAGCCGCTCACGGCATGCTGCAGTCACTGCGGTGGTAAACCTGAATGAAGAGCGTGCATGAACATCAGGGTGGGGCCTCAGCTACTGTGCTTTGCCACATTTTGCACTTGCACGCACGCCCTGCTGTGCGTCGACTGGCTGCATTGCTAGTGCCACCCAGTCGTCAGGCACACCTATGTATAACGCATGTGTGCTGACAGTGCTGTGCGATGGATGGATTGTGTCATCAAGCGGTGCTGGCTTCAAAGCGAAGTGCTGGTTGCTGGGCATTCGCATTTTTTGGGAGCGGTACGGGTGGAGCTGCATGGTGGGTGGCACCTACATGACTGTTGCGTGCCTTCCAGTAAACCAGCCGGCACCATGCCATGGCTGAACAGTTAGCCAGCACCACGATAGCTGTTGTAAGCAGCACTGTCATCGTTTAGGGACTTTGCTCAGCGCTGCCGTGGAGCGGGCGCGCAATGACACCGCATGCAACTTCCGATAGCATGTGTACTGCTGCGGTGTGGGTTGTTGTTGTCAGTGTACACCGAGTGAAAAGCCTGAAGTAGAAAGAAAAGATGGGTAACCATTGTCAAGCACAGACATTTTGGATGCCGGGTACAGACACTTTGGGTGCCTGGGGTTGGGTGTCCTCCCCCACTGAGTCAAGTGCGTGACACTCTTGCGGATACAGTGCACTGCACTGCATATGGCGCTGGCTCAGCGTGTCCTTGTGTACATGGCGGCACCAGGCCGTGTGCAGGCGCGGGAGGCGGTGAGTGAGGTAGGGATCCCAGACGGCGGTATATCCTATGGCGGGCCGGGCTGCCCACTAGTGCACTGCCCCCCGTAAAGCGCCCTGGGGACGACCTGCCCTGGCAGGTCGAGCCTTAGCCTGCAGGCGGCTCACGCCTGTACCTGCTAACGGCACCTCCTGTTGTTGACCTCACATGCCAACTTGTGAGCATGTCGGTATGGGGCCGGGCATGTGCCATTGCTTCGCGCTGGCTTGGATGACCTGGGCCCTTGCACATCCACAAGTGCAAGTGAATGCCCTGGGCTGTACATTCAACAGCACGCGGCGAATGTACACATACTTCAAGAAGTATCATCAATCTAAATTAGAACCTAAAACAACATTAGGAGCCACCACCTCTAGGTTTCCCCGCTGTTAGTAGGGCCGTCAACAGAAATACATACGGACGTGACATGCATATGCTACTGTAGTACTTTGCCCCAGCCACGTGCGGTAGCATCTGGGCTCAGCAACCTTTTAGCTCCTTTTAGCCCAATTTGACCTCGGGCAAAAAGAGTGTGGGCGGCAAACTTTAAACTTCACTTTCGGCTGGCCATTGAAAAATTGACACACGTGTAGCCAAACTGCAATCGACAGTCGCTTGTTGTGGTCCTTCTCATCAAACACATCAGATGACAAGCCAACCACCGCATGGCAGAAAATGCAGGGCTCACGTGCAGTTCTGCAGCCAGCCAGGACAGCTGGCAGCTGTACTCCCAACAGGGAGTGCCATGGCCCAGCCTGTTCCTGTGTACAGGCCGAGCTTAGCCTGCTGGCGGCTCGCGCCTACCTGCGGACAGCACCTCCCTGTTGTTGCCTGCAGATGCCAAATTGTGAGGTTGTCTATATGGGGATTGTTTCATGCTGGCTTGCATGACCTGGGCCCTTGTACGTCCACAAGTGCAAGTGATTAAAGCAACATACACAAAATATATATACAGGAGCGATAACCTCTATAGATCCAGGTTTCCCCGCTAGTAGGCCCGCCAACAGAAAAAAAAATACTTCGAAGTATGTATGTATACATACACGTCACATGTACTTTCAAGTATACTACTGTAGTACTTGGTGAAGTATTGCCCCAGCCTTGGCAGCAACTGGGCCCTGCAACCTTTTCTTAGGTGTTCTGTTGCACGTACCCAAAGGTGTGTTTTTAGGTAGCACAAAACACAAGTGCAAGGGGCGTGTGGAGCCTGCATACCATGCATCTCCCACTATAAGAAAGCTGCACGACAGTTGCAAAGTTATGTGGAGGCCACATGGTGTGACCAAATCAGACACATCTGCTCTCGCCAGCGCGTCGAGTGCAACAGTTGCTTCTGGTCCCTTCTCTATCAGACAACTCAGGTGTGATTAGCTAACCGTGGCGTGGCAGGGCGTGCAGTGCTCACTTCTGCAGCCAGCCAGAACAGCTGAAAGCCAGCCAGAAACAGCTGGTATCTGTACTCCCAACAGGGATTGCCCTGGACAAGGTCACTTTGGTGGCAGCTGTTGTTCCTGCTGTTCCGCGGTTCTTGCCGTGTGCGCCGGCCGCTGGTGGTGGTGGTGGTGGTGGTGATGGTGGTGGTGCTCCCGCTGCTGCTGCCGCTGCCGCTGCTGCTGGCCCACGCCCTCCCCCCCCCCCCTGTGACCGCATGACCCCGCACCACGCGCGCGCGCCTGCGCACGTGCTCGCGGCAGCGTGTGGTGTGTGGGGGGGTCCTGCTTGCCTGTGGTGTACCCCAACCCCTCCCAAGGCCCTGACACGGCCGGCCGCGTGGGGGGCGCCGTCATTGCAGTTGAGGGGTGGCTGTTCGCGTGTCGAACCGCTTGTTGGAGAGACACTCGTGTGCGCAACCGTCTGCGGCCCCAGAAGAGAGCTTGCAGCTTTTGTTGTGTCACTCTCGCTTTCACTCTCTCCCTCCTCGGCACCACCACCACATACCCCCAGACATCATGGTGAGCACATGCTACGGCCTCGACACTGCTGTGTTGTGGCGCACACCTAGCACTGCGCGCGCCGTTGCGCTGCGCGGCGCGCGCTGGCCTGTGACCCCAGAGGGGGGTGGTTGATGGATCTTTCGTTGTGGTTGAAGTGCCTGCAAGCACGACGCTGCTTGTGCCCCGCTACAGCGGCGCGCTGCCGGCCTTGCCGCTGACCTCTGCCTTCCTCCATGTGTGTGTGCGCAGCCTCTCTTCGGTGGCGGCGACGACTTCACCTCGAGCACTTCATCTAGCGACGTGGACAAGAAGCGCAAGCAGGAGAGGAAGGAGAAGCTGAGCGCCGAGGAGCGCAAGGAGAGGCAGAAGAGGCGCCAGCAGAAGGAGGTGAGTTCACCGCTGCTCGCGCAGACTGTACAGCCAGGGGTCTCCTACTTACGCCCTGGTACAGCAGCAGAGCGTGCCCGGTCCTGCAGCGTATCCCCACAGCAGTCGCGGAAGAACACACCCCTGGATATGCCTGGTTTGCGGCGCGGCGTGTGTGCACTGCTGCTCCCTTGCCGGCAGGGGGGTAGGGGACTGGTGTGCGCGCCTGCAGCCTGTCTGCCTGCCCTCCAACGCTGGTGGTGCTCCCAAGCGTGCTGCTGCTGCCTGCTGCTGCGAAATTCTGACCTCGATGCCCGCCGTACCCTGAATGCACCCCCCCGGTATCCTTGCCTGCTGTGTCCTTGGAAACCAGGGATACGCGCCCAAGAAGGAGCACGGCAACGTCTAGGCTCCCTGCTACACCTTTGATGTGGTGAGTGCTCGCTGCATGCATCCTGACTCTGACTCCTTGGTGCCGCTCCGGGCGCGGCGCTGCCTTGTGTCCTTTCGCGACCCTGATGGGTACCCTTTTTTTTCATCGCTGCCTGCTGCTGCTTTGCCGGCGGTCGGTCGCACCTACCCAACTCTTCTCTCACTGCCTCCTCGTCATGTGTGCCGCTGCCACCCGCCACCCTCTCATGCCCCTCCGCAGGTGACCCCACACAAGTGTTTTTACGATCATGGTGCCCCCCCAGTGGCCCTCAGCAAGCAGCACACACACACCCCTGGGATTGGTAGCGGCAAGTGGCACACACGGTCTTTGTAGGTATGTCCTGGTTTGCGGCTCCAATACTTTGGGGCCGTGCATGCCTCGCGCCTCAGGGGTAGTAGCCGTACCACTTGATCCATGACTCCCCTGTGTTGCGCGACACTGGGCGGTGCGACACCCAATATATTTTGTACATGAACCACTACTCGCGGGGCGCTGTTTATCTTTTGTGCCTCCTCTGCTTGCATGACTGTTGAGCCTGCAGCGCGATTGCGCCTTGGCAAATGGCAGCAGCACCAATTGGCACCGTGCGCTTGCACCAACGGGTACAACATGCGTGAAACAACGGGTTCGAAATGCGTGCTAGCGTTGTGCGCTCATTGCTTGTTCAAATTGGTACTTGCCAATTTTGTCTTGGTCACTTTGTAGATGGTACACCATGTTGAGCAAGTTTGGCACCACTTGGTCTGCACGTAAGCAGTGGCCACGCTTTGAGCCTGCCTTTTCAGGTTGCCTTGACGCCGGTGGTGGTGATAGCTAACATATCTTTGCAGGCTGCTGCTACTATCTGATTGTGTAGCTTTGCAACGGTGCGTCATGCATGTCTTCACGTGATTAGTACTTATTTTACTGTTTCACTCTATTTTTTGTAACTCCTTTAAAAATTTTGAAAAGAAAGTCACAATGTTTTTGCAAATGAGGCTACTACTTAGTTTGCAGGTAAGTAGATGCCCACATTCAGTGGCCTTCTTTTATGTAAGCGTTGCCTTTGGTGACGGTGGTGGTGATGATACTGCACTGTACCATGCCTCTGCATTCTGCTGCTACAATCTGTCAATGGCAGGTATGCTTTTTTTTTTTTGCACATCGGGTGTAGCTGTGGGGCTGTCTGGTGCTTTTCACCAGGTGGACAACTCACCCCACAGGCTTCGGCCTGGCATTTTGCCCCAGCCACGGTAGTATCTGGGCTCAGCAGCCTTTTAGGTTTCTTTCACATGGGTTGCACCTGCACTTCTGGCAGCACCTGCGCCCCTTGCACACTGCACCGGCGCCATATGCGGCACTCGCTTGCCCGCTGGTTACATCTTGTGGTTGACCCTGAGGCATGACGGCTGTCGTGTGTGCCTTGCCAGACCATGCCAGACCAATCCTCCCTAAACCTGTGCAATGCGCTCCTTCTTCTCACTAGCACAGTGCCAACACCACAGCGTCCCGCAACAGGATACAACGTCACCCAAATGAGCTCACAAAACACGGGAATATTGCCGTGCAGCAGGCCTTTCTTGCAAATTCTTTTTTTTGTGTGTCCTCTGCAGGGATGCGCAAGCGTGCTGAGCCGCCCCCCCCCACCCCACCAAGTCAAGATGGGGTCTAGTGTGGTGCAAACGCAGGTGCGGCGGCTGAGTGCGCCAGCCACAAAAACGGCGCATGGCGTGTGACCTTGCAAGACGGTTGCAGTGGCGCGCGTCGCTACTGAGTGAGTCGGCATGATGTGGGCCCATACACCTGTGTGTTGTATTAATTGTCGGGCCAGCACATGTGTGGCATTTTATGCTGACATGTTTGGGCTGCCACGCGGGCGGCGCACCCAAGCAAATCCTTGTTGTTTCGGGCCTCCTGAGGTGCTACATGGCGGGGTTGTACAGTACACGATGGTGGGCTGTTGTACGTGGCAGCCATGCTGGTTTCGCGTCCGTTCACAGTAGGCAGTGCCTCTCAATGGGCAGGGGGAGGCTGCTGCGCCCTGCGGTTGCCGACGAGTTGTCAATGCCAAGCAAGAATTATGTCATGTCATGTGCGTGGTGCACTACAGTGTTTCAGACACAGCCATTCTGTTTTACACAATGCATTTCGATCGTGCCCTGGGATGTGGGTTTTGATAAATGTGTGGCTCCCAGCCGTACCGCCCCCAGCACTGCTGTTGTAACAATTCAGTTAGAAGCTGCACAGTTCCATAGTGTTGTGACATGTGCGAAAAGTTTGGACTGCAGAGTGGGCGAAAGATGCACGCGCCGCGGCTCGGCCCCACAGCTGTACGTTCTGAGCTGACATTTGTCAGTGGCAATACAATTGAAGCTTGTAAACTACTACGTAGTACTAGTACTTCAAGCCTCCCGTGGGAGGTAGGCGTAGGGCGGTCATCATGTGCGGCAGTTATCCCAGCCGGTTTTTCAGTGGCAATACAATTGGAGCTTGTAAACTACTACCGCGTAGTACACACTACGTAGTACGTAGTACTAGTACTTAGAGCCTCCCGTGGGAGGTAGGCGTAGGGCTGTCATCATGTGCGGCGGTTATCCCAGCTGGCGTCCCAGCGGACCGTGTGTCTCGGCGTCTGTGCCCTGCAGCACAGCCGAGGAGTGCATGTCAGCAAGGCATGCCACCACCGGACCACAATGAGAGGCGAGCGGGGCGTCCGAGTGGGCAGGCCGGCCCGCCATAGGATATACCGCCGTCTGGAGTCCCTACCTCAATGCGTCATCTCGTCAGTGTCATACACCTGCTTCAGGTGGAACGTGTGTGGAGTGCACTCTTATTGAACTCCGCCTAGGGCGCGGAAAGCCCTTTGCACATGGTGCGTGCGACCAGAAAATCAGACGGGTAGCGAAAAAACTGGGAATGCTCATGAGTACTCTAAGGGAAGCCTGGCATGTTGCCAGAGCACTACTCAAACTGTGGAGTGCACTCCCATTGGCCCCTCTGTGGTTTTGGCACTTCTGATCGGCATGCGCGGGCACACACACATGCGGATTGGATTTTTTTGTTGTTCACGCATTGCATGTGCATGACATTCGCGCACTCAGGCAATGCCGCCCTGTATGTGGGTTTCAGTGCATGTTACCTTGTCAATGACATAGGTTCGCTGTCTGCCGGTGTCAAACGATCAGGTCATGCTCACTTCACCAGCACCACGGTGTTCTTGTGGCGCGGTGGTTCTTTGCGTGCAGTGTTTTTGCCACAGTGTGGCCTGATCAAGGAGCCTGGGCTTGCTGTGTGTTGTGCCAAGTCGGTGTGGGGGGGTTGTGACCGCACTAGCAGTAGCGCGAGCCGCACCACCACTAGCAGCGTATAACGTCCCTGTAGCGCCAGCAAGTGCAAGATCAGCACTCACACAAGGTTTGGCAGGCAGTGCTGGTCGACCAAGTGCTAGCTGCTAGCTGGCTGACGATGCAATCTGGTTGAGAGAGAGACTGTTTGAACAGTGAATGACCTCGCGAGGCTTCTCCTCAAGTTGAGTTGCCTAGTTCAACTACGCATGGCGAGTCATCGATCGGCAGCGGAAGAAGCCGCCTCCGCCCCGCAGGGCAGGGGCAGGCAAGCAGCCACAACACACGCGCGCCGTGGAGCCGAGTTATAAGTTGCCCAGCTGTCCAAGCGCACCCAGCAAAGACCATGGCTATGACACGCGGCATGATGGTAAGCAGCTGCCCGTATGCGCTGTCGCGCAACATGCAGCATGCTGCTGGCACGTTCCTCCCCCCGTGTAGGCAGGCCTGCAACTCCACCCTGCCTTCAGAACGCGGTGGCTCCCTGGCTGCAGCCTCACGGCTTCGCCACCGCGCTGCTGCTGGTGGTGCCGCACGCTGCTGCGCAGGACCCCATGCGCGCTCCTTTCGAGAGGTGGTTCCAGGTAAAAACGAAGCTATCGCTGTGTCGAGCTGCTGCTGCTGCTGTTGCCGCTGGGCTATCGTCTCGTCCGTACCGCGGGGCGGGGCACCAGCATAGGCACCTGTTCACATCCGGTGCATTAGGTGGCTAGGTAGACGCCGCGTGCTGTATCTCAGCACTTCCCGGTTGCCTGCTGCGTGTGCTGGTGCTGGTGCTGGCTGCCCCTCACGCTCCCGGTCAACTTCAACTTGCCAGCAGAACGGTGTGCTAAACACTGTGCTTGCGTTTGGTACCAGGCTGTGTCGACAAGCATCCAAGAACCCTACCATGTAGTACTAGGTGCTGGCCGCAGTCTAGCACCTGAAAGCTCTCTGCAGGGTGAGGCAGTGCTTGTGTGATTGCTGCTCATGCTCTCATGCCAGCAGCTCCCGCTGCACGACATGGGCAGCCTCGAGAAAGCCAGCAACGGATTCGCACGCAACATGCCTGCTGCTGAGCAGGTATTCGATGTCAATCAGAGTACACTCCAGCTGAGCTCACCTCCCGCCCATCATTGATGCCGCCGCCGCGTTACACACGGCAATGCCGCACCTTGCATTGACATATAGTTTAGCCTGTGCATGCTGCTACACATTTGGCATTGCTGCCAATGTCAGTCGGTGGTAGCAGCAGCGCCGCCCCTGCCTGTTAGCAGGGCCGCATGACCTGCTAAGGCGATCTGTATACTCATGTTGGACCGACGAACACACGGCATAACAGATCTAGTACTGAGGCAGCCCTGGGCATCCGTCATTTCACCACCACCCCACAGTTGCTCCTCCAGCTACAGGTGTGCGATACAAGCCAGCACCAGCTGCTGCTGAGCACACATGCCTCCTGCTGAGCACCCAACCCCACTTGCTGCTGAGCACGTACCTTGCAGGACCTTGAGAGCGCGATGGTTCCGGGCATGCGCAGCGCCGGCGGCACACGCTTCTCCGGCGCGGGCGGCGTCATGGTGAGAGCCGCGCTGTCCAGCACCTGCTGAGCACTTTGTCCGCGAGGTGCCCCTGCAAGGGGTCGCAACACGTGCCTCATGTGCGCTGCTCCCGCTGCTGCTGCATAGCAGGGTGATACTTAAAGTAGTTCCGTTGCTCACCTGGCTGCGCTGCTGCGTGCGCGCCGACTCGGCATCTGCTCGGCAGCGGCGGGCGCAGCTGCGTCCGCAGCGCGCGGCACAGGCTGCCCAGCAGCGACTGTCCTGGCATTTCACTTGTGAAAGCAGTAGCTTTTGTTTTCTGTCTGCTGCGTGGCGTTGCCAGCCCAGCCCTAGAGCACGCAGTCGTGGACCGTCAACACCAGCTGGCTTGTGCCGCACGGCGCTGACATGCTCATGATGCCTGGCACTACTGCCGCCGCCGCCGCTGCTGATGCCGCCGCCGCTGCTGATGCCGCCACCGCCGCCGCCCGCTTCCGCCGCCCGCTGCCACCATCGCCCGCCGCTGCCACCATCGCCCGCCGCTGCTGCCGTCGCTGCTGCCACCGCCGTCGCTGCTGGCCCTGCCACTCCCGCTGCCACCACGCTGCCTCTGATGCCGCTGTCCCTACTGCCGCCGCCGCCGCCGCTGCTGCTGCCGCCCCGCCGCCCCTGCTGCTGTCGTTGGCCCTACCGATGCTGCTGCTGCTGCCGCCCCCGCCGCCGCCGCCGCGTTCACTCACGCGCACACCTGCCGCTGAGCGCACGCGCAGCTCTGCGACATGTGCGAGTCTGAGAACGAGTTCAAGGTGTGCTGTGACGTGCCGGGGTGCCCCAGGGACAGCGTCAACGTGTCCGTGGACGACACCCACAACACCATTGTAAGCGCACGCTCTGAGCCGCGGATGCCGGTGCGGTGCAACCGCGTTTCTTTCTGGCAGCGGCTCGCTCAGACAGCATGCGCCTTGTGTGTGTGCGCACATAATCATGTGCCCCGGCGCACGTGCAGATGCCGCGTGGAACGCTTGGTAGTGTGCATTGAATACGCATTGTGCCGCCGTTACATGAGAGGTTTGGCGCGATTGTAAGCGCAGCTGGCGCGGCAGGTGGGCACATGTTGTCTTGTCTAATCGAAGTAGTATACTTCAAGAAGTTCTTGAAGTTGTCTGATGCGCTATCCCTGAACCCGCCCCCCCCGCCGCCTTGGCCCATGCTACCTTTACCGCTGCCGCCACTGCTGGTGCCGCCTCCCCGTCCCGGCCGCTATTGCCACCGCCACCGCCGCCGCCGCCGCCGGCGCCACCGTCGCTGTCGCCGCCCGACTCCAGCAGGCTCAGCATGGCCACAAAGCTGTTGTTGCGCGGCAGGGCCAGGGCAGCCTCGGCCGCTGCCAATGGCGGCGGCGCATCAAACGCGGCGATCGGCGGGTGCACTTGCGTGCGCGGCTGCGGCGCCACCCGCTCAGCAGCAGCGACAGCAGAGGTGGGAGGCTTCTGCTGAGCAGCGGGCTGCACGGCGGTGGCGCCCGCGCGGCGCCAGGGCAGGGTGCCCACGGACTCCGCGGCGGGGGCGCGGGTGGACACGGTGGCGGTGCCAAGCGGCGTCCCGGCGGCGAACGGCCGGCTGCAGCGGAACGCGGCAGCGGCGGCGGCAGCAGCGGTGAGTGTGAGGGTGGGAGCGAGGGAGGTGCTGGAGTGGCCGGTGCTGCTTGCTCAGCAGCAAAACAGCCAACAGGCACGCCACCAACGCCGGCATTTTGGCGGCACAGCATGCATGGGTACAGAAGCACCAGCGCCGCCGCAGTCTGCGTCGCCTCACCTGCTGGGGAACAGCTTGGACACAGTGCGGCGGTTGCTGCTGGGCCGGTCCCCC
>JAULBY010024230.1:0-17585 GCA_032358315.1 Ophiocytium majus | reverse complement strand
GTACTATTCGACTTCGTAAACCGCACCCCATGTGCACAGGGCTTTCCGCGCCCCAAGCGGAGTTTAATAAGAGTACAAGTGTGCCAGAGCCACGGCGGTTTGGGCATTTCCAGTTTGCACCACACAAGTGCTCAGCCCTCACCTGCTCTCCCTCTGGTGCAGGACAAGCATGCGCTCGCTGAGCATAAAGTTCTGTCCGCCCTGGCGCCGCACTTGTCTGAACTGAGGGCCCATGCCGCTGCCCGCGTCGATGGGCCGCCACACGCACATGCCGTCCTCCCATGTCTGCAGCGCCGACTCTGAATGGCACGGCACGTGTGTCGACAAAAGGATAGTGATCGGTCACAGCGTGTAATATTTGCATCATACGCAACGTATGTAAACATGCCGTATAATGTATGCAGATGAACGCATTTACACGGAGAATACGCCGTATTTCGCGTTTTTGGGCGTAGGAAGACGCCGCATTTTGTACTACAGGAGTATAATGTATAAAATACGTCATACGCCGTTACCTATCACTACAAAAGAATGAAAAGCATTAGCGAGTGGCGGAGCTACAGCTGCTGCCACTGCTGCCACTGCGTGAGAGCGTGTGTCGGAAGCTTGTGTGGCATGTCCACCCAGCACGGTGCAGTGCATGCAAGCGTGTCGCATGCAAGCGTGTCGCCTGCCTGTACTTCACAAGCGTTGCCGCAAAAACTGCTGCCTCAGCAGTCATTATCTGGTTGTGGGTGTTTTACTTACCTGCAGAAAACCCAGGGTCAGGACAGGGCTCGGTGTGCAGGTGCCCCATGCCTGCGTAGTGGTCTCTGACCTGTACAAGCGGTGGAGTGCGCACCAACAACACAGCAGTGAGTGGTCACTTGCATGTGCTGGTGTGTGCGCATGTGCTCTCAGGCAACCCTGCACTGGTGCTCCACCACGTGCGCATTACCAAGCCCTTCCGCTGCACACACCAAAGTGCAGATGGTGTGAAACACTGTACCACAACATGCACACACGCAGCTCAGCCCCCCCGCCCCCCAAACACACACAGCCCCAAAACCCTCCCCCAACAGTGCGCCCAACCAATCCTCATAAGCTTGCCTGGGGCACCGCCACCTCCATGCGGCGGCACACATCCGCCTTGGCCTTGCACGCTATCTGTGTCTTCTTGTCAAAGGCGTAGTGCACCACACACAGCTCCCGCCGCACGCTGCCGCTGCTGTACCCGCCCCCGCTGCCCTGCCTGTGCCTGCTGCTGTCCACGGAGTCAGTGCCGCCGTGCGCCCCCGGCTGAGACATGTCTAGGAGGCTGTCAAACATGGCCTTGGGGCTGTCGCCAGAGTCGTAGAGCGTGTACTCGGCGGCGTCGCTCTCGCTGGCTCGCAGCTTGCCCAGGTAGGTGTCTGGGGAGCGCTTGTCCCTGCGCACAAACAGGTCGTCGCGCCTCGTGCTGCGCATGGTGGCACGGCAGCGCAGCAATGATTGCAGGAATACTGTTAACCATGCCGATACAGGCGTTCCTTGTTATTTTCACAGAAGCCCCCGTAACAACACCCCCGGCTGTAGGGTTTTGAGGGCTGATGTCTGCGATGCATGGGCCCATGTGTAGTTCGAAGTCTATTGGTAGTTCCAAGTACTTCTGAAGTATATATATATACTGTATATGTACTATACGAAGTAGGATCTGCATGCCCCTTTGTAAGAAAAGAAATGTATTTATTTACTTCAGAAGTATGTGTGTTACCATTGGAGGCGGCTTGTACAGCGTGGTACACGGTACTTGTGCGTGCGGTGCCGGTGGCACAAGATGCCAACAGTACTTGCGCCAATGCCAGTGAAGGAGCGCACCCAGGAGACCTAGCAAAGTAGCAGACAGAGAGTGCTGTGAGCTCACCTTATGATATAGTGCGCAGTCTTGCTTGTGAGGACCTTCCGAGCGGCCATGAGTAGCCTGCACACGCACACCACGCAGCACGCACGCGCACGGCACAGCGGCCAAGCGTGACCCACGTGTGGGACCTTTTTATCGAGCAAGTATTGCTGCCCTGGCCGTGAGCACTGCCCCCCAACCATGCCATGTCAGTGCAGGTCAGACACGCGCACGAACCCGGCGCGTGTGTGCCCCCAGGAGCCACGGCAATGCACGCCTCACAGTCACCATGGCGCACAAGCATAGCAGCAAAACAGCAACGGGGCCGCAGTACCACAGCCGCAGACTCACTTGATGCTGCCATCTGGCATCTCCACACACAGGCTGTATATGGGTGTGAAGCTGATTGTCGGTATGGAGACGGGGAGCATGAATGGCGTTGTGGTGGCCATGCTGGAGCGGCTCCTCTCGATGAAGCAGCGCAGCACGTTGCCAGGCGGTGCCTTGAGCGGACACGTGAGGATCCTGCGCATCCTCTGTGGACCAGAGAGCGCACGTGGACATGATGTCAGACACCATGGGCAGTCACAGTGTGCATGCGATGCCATTAGGAGCAAGGTGCCACAGCCAGAGTGGCTTGTACCGTAGTGTCATGCTTGACATGTCGCATGACGATCGCGCAGTGGCACCGCCATATAACAGCACCAGCGCCGCGCAAAGTACCACAGCCAGAGTGGCTTGTACCGCAATGTCATGCATGCCATGTCGCATGACAATCGCGCAGTGGCACCGCCATGAGTGCCAAGCACCAAGCTGTCCCTCCACTGCCGCTGCCACTCTACCTACACGTCATTGCCTATCGAGAGACTGTCCTGTGCTGAGCGGAGAGCAACACCGCCCAACACCGCACGATACCGTTGCACCACGCCAAACAACACGCCAAAGGCCAAGCGAATGACATGCCAGTCGCAGCAGCCGCACAGCCACCAGACACACAACGTACCTCCGCGCTGCACTCAGATGGAAACACGGACATAGGGTCCAGCACCGCTGAGCGCGTCAGTATTGCCTCTCCTGGCCTAGCACCACGCACGGGCTTGGGCCCCTGTTGAGGCGTCTTCCCGCCATCCACTTCTGCCGACGCCCGCGTGTGAGCCGGCGACACCAACCCCTGCACACCCCCATCCGCCCCACCCTCCGAACGGCCGCCACCGCCGCTGGCCGAGCTGCCCATGCGGCTGCCCCGCCCCTCTGTTCCGTCGGCGTCGCATGGCTGCAGGGGCGAGCGCAGCACGCCACCTTCCCCCCTGTCATCGCCCACAACGCCATCGCCAGAGCTCCTGCCGTGGTGGCGCTGCCGGTCATGCGCACTCCCGTCCCCGCGGCCAGCCCCGCTGCCGCTGCGCTCCTCCCGCCCGTCTGTGCCGCTGCCGCTGCCGCTGTGCCCCTTCTGGTGTCTGCCGTGCTCAGCCTGCCCGCGCAGAGCCTGGCCGTCACAGTCATCGTGCCTGTGGTCGTGCCTGTGTGCGTCCCCGCGTGTGCTGCTGCTGCGCGGGCGATCGTGCCCATGCGCATCCTGCCCGGCGCGGCTGCCGCTGCGGCGGTGCCGGTCATGGGCCTCCGCTGTCTCCTCGCCACTGCGGTGGTCATGGTGGTGCCTGTGCTGCTGCGGGGGTGCGTCCCGCCCGTCGTCCCAGCAGCTGTTGGACCTGCTGCTGGCTGCGGGCTTGGAAGATGGGCGCCTGTCACCACTGTGGTGGGCGCCAGCGTGGTGGCCGTGCTCAGAGGGTTGGCGGTGGCGGCTGTGGTGCGTGTGGCTGTCCCTGCCATCGTGCGTGCTGTGCCTGCTGTGCCTGCGGTCACTGTGGCCGCCTGTGCAGCCAACAATATCACGAAATGTGTGAGCAGGATGGAAATACAGGACAGTCAACATGGCCAGCTACTTGCCCCACAGACTGCCCAGCCTCAATTTGGTTGCAGAGTTGCATAGTTCGGTCTCTTCATCGACTGCACAGCTTCAGTGACAAAAATACATGCCAGTCATCTTTGTATGTTGTATGTAGGTGTTAGACACCCAATTATGAGGCAGCTTGTTTACCTGAGCTGTCATGTTGATGCCCCTGGCGCCTGTCACTGCTGCTCCGCTGTTGCGCCTTGCTGTTGCCAGAGTCATCGGAGTGTGGCGCGGTGCTGCTGGTGCTGTGCGTGTCAACGCCATGGCATTTGCTGGAGTGCCGCTCCCCATGTCCATGGTGTGCATGGCTATGCTTTCCCGGCACCTTGCTGCCATGTGTATGATGCGTGGCATCGTCACTGCCATGCTCCTTCCTGCTGCTCCTTCGGCTCTCCACTCTGCTGCTGCTGCGCAGCTCCCGCCCATCGCCATCACCGTCTCGCACAGGACCACCATCATCGCTGGTTCGCCTGGAGTGTCGGCGCCTGTCATCGGCTGCCACCTCCCTCGACTGGCGTCGGTCGCCTGGTGTGTCCCCATCGCGCTCGCCCGCGTGTCCACCGCTGTTGTGGTGGCCGCGCTTGTCATGTTCGCGATGCCTGCTGCTGTGTTGCCTGTGCGGCCTCTCTCCCGCGTCCTCATGGGGTGAGTGGTGGTGGCTACTGTAGCCGTGGGCAGCACCTCTGTCCGTGTCGTAGCGCCCCAACAGCTCGTCCTGCATGTGGGTAGAACTGGAGCCGTGGGTGCCATGCTCGGTGGAGCCGGGAGGCTCATCTGTCGGCGGTCTGATCATCTTGCCACTGAACCTGCACGGCGGCCGGAAGACATCAAGGCACGGGCATCCGCCATAAGCAGCACAAACTGTACAGTGTTGCGACTAGGAGCAGCGGCAGCGGCAGACCCACCAGCACCAGCAGCGGCATCCAGACACAGCGACAGAAGCAAGGCGCGCACCTGGCTGAGTTGCGGGCACCAGCTGGCGGCTCTGTACACGGCGGGGGCGGCGCTGCCTTGCTCGCCATAGCTGCTGCCGTTCTCGCCCACCTATTCCGCACGCATGGCACGACACGTGAGGTGTGCCACGCGCGCCAGGCTCTGTGCAGCTAGCGACAGGCACGACTCTCTCTCCCACACGGTTACAGAACGCTTCCATGAACGGTTCCACCCGGTTTTTTCGGAATTCCGGTGTCGGTATATTCATGCATTCATGAACTCGAATAATACATGCGCCAATCCACTTCACGAGCAACCTGCGCGCGCCCAGCCTGCGCTTGGGACCCAGTACGGCGGCGGTGTGCGCCAAGCAGCGCGAGGAAGGAGGGGAAGCAGGAGCAGCAGCAGGAGGAGTGGTGCCTGCAAAGGCACAGCGGCAATCATGGCCATGCCTAGGAACGAAATTCCTTACCAGGACATGCCTCCGAAGGGCGGCTACCCCAAAGTGAGGCGTGCGCAGGAAGCACCAGCTGGACAGCCGCAACAGCGGCTTACGGCTTGCGCTTGCGCGTTTTCGCAGGTCCTGCCTGTGAGAGCATGACTCGCTTGACAACGGATGTGGTCCTTCTCATTTTACTAGCACCAGCCACTGCGAGCACGCGTAGGCCCTGGCGCTGGACACCAATTGAGGAGGCCCATGCCACCCTGTGATTTGCTGCTGGATTCTGTTGCAGTATGCCTCTACAGTAGGTCTGTAAGGGTTGTCCTCGCCAGCATTGCTATCACTGTAGCTGCTGGCTGCGCAAATGTGCGCGTTGAACGGCTGCAACTGGGCAACGGTGCCTTTGCGTACGAAAGCAGGAGAAGTGAAGGCAGCAGCAGCACCAAAGCACCAGGTGTAACCTCCAGCAAAAGCTGTGTGACAAGTAGTCAGCATCACCCTACAGCATGGGTAGTACACTGACCCAGTGGCCTACGACGTGCTGGTGTTACGCAGATTGCAACCGCCCGAAACCTGCCAAACAGGGGGCCACCAGGGTGGGCTCTCTGGCTAGGTGAGCTGTGTGTGCTGCCGTGGTGCGCTCATGACGCAGTTGCCCACCGCTATCCTTCGAGAAGCGTGGGTGTGTCTTCTGCTAGTGCACCACCTGCTCATTTTTATGTTGGCATCACAAAAGCTTCTTGCGGATGCTGCGGTCAAGGCAGCAGCAGGTTGTGCTGCGCCAGAAGCCAGCAGCGGAGCCGACGTGCGAGCCATTGCACTGAGAAGGCCTGTTTGTGTTTGCGGCAACATCACCTGCAACGTGTTCTACTGCCTTGCACTTCTTAAAGCTCCGCTAGGGCACGGCAAGCAGTGTGCACATGGCGTGCGCAAGACTAGTAGAGAAAGCATGACTAGACATGCTGTTCCCTGCTGCTAGTCGACAAGAAGGCGATGCATGCTCAGTGCCATGCACTCCAATGTCAGCCCCTTGCACTCAAGTGTCCAAGTGCCTGCCGTGCTGTGGCTCCTGCCCCATGGTGCAGGCTTGACGGCGGCTGTGACGTACGGCTTTGTGGGGCTGGTGAGCGGCAACAAGCGCCGCAACGCCATGGCGCGCGAGAAGCGGGAGGCCCGCATGAACATACAGGCGTACTTGCAGGCAGAGGCCGACCTCCAGCACCTCGCTTTCAAGGATAAGTTCACCAAAAGTGAGTGACTTTTGGTGGCGTGCTCCGCGTTGTGAAGTACGTGTGCCGGGCACCTGTCATTGCCGCAGCACGTGCAGACCTGTGTTGCTGCCAGCAGCCACCGTGCCGCTTAGCAAGGAATGGCACTGCTGGCGTGTGTCTGTCAAGGCGCCTATGTGACTGCGGTGCTGCAGTCGCAGCAGCAGGTGAAGCACAGACTGGGCTGCCACTGCCAGCAGCCGGCCCATGGTTTGTCTTCAAATTATGTGCGTGTGCCGACGCTGTGGCCCACCAGGGTTTCCTTGATGTTGTGAATCAGTGCAGTCACATTCATGACTGCTGTGTTGGTTGTACGCTGTGCCTGTGCAGTTGAAGACGACACCATGGGGCACGTCCTCGGCTGGAAGGTGGGTAACTGGCTGCTGCCGCTTTGCACCACATCTCACATGATGCTCGTTGGCAGCCCCGACAACACCTGCGATGTGGCGCATGTGCACCGACTGTCTCAGAAGCCCGCTTTGTTTATTACTTGTGCAAAAAAAAATAGTTCAAGTGTAGATTTGCTAAGGACATGGGATCGGACGTTTTCCAAACAGGTGTTCGTTTCACGCAAGCAAGTGCAAAACAGTCATGGTTGGCAAATATTTGAAGAGCAGCGCATTTTGGCGCCACTGCTGCTGCCAGCCGGCGCCCCCTTGCCTTACACAGAACCACCGTATCCGGGTGTGTGCCGCACAGGTTGGGGAGAGCGTGTACAAGAGCGGCATATACATGCCACCCACTATCAACATGGGATGGCCAGATGACCTCATCCGCAAGTGAGAGGGAGCAAGGGAGAAGCCCACCTGGTGCTGCGGGTGTCCTGCGGCATGATCATTTGACGTCTGTCGCCAGGCTGGTGGGGCGTTCGCAACGCGTTTGACAGTCTAGGAGAGACCACGCGCGCCGAGCACTAGGCTCTGGCGTGCTGCGCATGATGCGCATGAATACAGTCAGCTGTGCGTGCAGTACGAGGTGTGGGTGCCCACATGCAAAGCACAGTTGTGTTGATGTGGAAATGTTTGCTGCTGCTGCCTTTGCATCTGTGGCGCATGTGTGGCCACTTGGTGCGTGGTGCTGGCTGCTGGTGGTGCCTGTCACTGCAGTACTTCTGAAATGCTATATAATTCGTCTAGCGTATCAGTCTCTCACAGCTGCTATTGATGCAGTGGTGGTGACTGGCATGGGCAGCCCCTCTTACAGCACCGGCGTATCAATGACAGCATGCCAGCAAGCACAGTGAGTTCGAGTTCCGTGCTACTGTACAGCATCACAATCATTCTGCTACACTACCCTGTAGTGCACAGCATGCGTACTTTGCCAGGCATACTTAGTCATACTTACCGGTACAGTACATAGATGAAGCCAAGCAGAGGCCGCCACCCTGTCAGAAAATCAAGCCACCATGAAAGCAAGTGCAATCACCAATGGCTTGGCGCACTGCACCAGAGGAAACCTCAAGCCACATGGTTCCATCAACAGAGCCAAATTGACATACATGTGTGAGAGCTGGTACAGCCATGCACCACTGGCACACAACCATTCTTCTTAGCAAACTGTGGTATTTACATGTGAGCACACTGCAGCACCGGCATCCGGCCGCTGCCGCCGCCATCAGCAGAACTTCCACTTCTTGCCGCAGTTGTTGCAGGTGACAAACGTGGTCATGGGCTCGTCCGCGGAGCGCGTCTGCTTCTGGAAGTACGTCGTCTTCTTGCTCTTGCAGCGGCCGCACTCAAACATGCCGTCAACCGAGTCGATGCCGCACTGCTTGTTGATGGCGTCCTGGTTCTTCTCCGTCCAGTCGAGGCGCCGTGCGTCCGCCAGGTCTTGCGCCTGCTGCTGTATCTCCTGCCTCTTGTCGGTGCTCAGCATGTCGGTGGGGGACATGGCCACGAGCTCCTCGTGCGAGACGGCACCGCTGACAGTGTCGCTGCGCAGCGCAGAGTTCTTCTTCAAGTTGAAGATGAGGGAGCGCACCTGCAGTCGAGCGCAGGCGGGCGCGACAGAGCGCACATCAGAGAGAGGGTTTGTATCTCCTGTGTATAGCTTTGCTTGGCACACACACGTGGTCCGCTCACGGGGTGTGTGGAAGCACAGGAAGGCATGCAAGTGAGCGCATCAGTGAGAGCGCTGGCATACGCTATGGAGCGCTGCTTGGAGCATGTACAGCACACAGGTCCACAAGCTGCCAGTGCACGTCAGAGAGAGTGTTTGAGTACCTTCTGTGTTTAGCATCGCTTGGCACACACACGTGCGCAGCTCACAGGGCCCGTACAAGCACAGGCAGGTATGCAAGTGTGCACATCAGTGAGAGCGCTGGCATACGCTATGGAGCGCTGCTTGGAACATGTACAGCACACGGGTCCACAAGCTGCCAGTGCCGAGCTGGCCGTAGCAGCTGTGGGGCACGCCTCGTGCAGGCATCACCACCGGGCCAACCAACCATGTGTGTGCTGGGCCAACAGCTGCCAGCTTGCAAATACAAACTCACGCGGAACTGGAATGTCTTACCTTGCTGAGGTACTCATCCTTCTGAGTGACAAAGGGGATCTTGGCGTTGACCTCCTTCTCCACCCCGCATGCTGCCTCTGCCGCCTTCAGCCCGTCGGGTGGACTGCCTCCCTCCTCCTCTGGCATAATGAACACCTCCTGAAACTTGTGCCGCACCTTCAGGCGCTGTGGCAGCAACCCAGGCTGGCACCAAAAGATATGAAACGGCAGCACAATTTTGTGCAGATGAGTTGCCAGCAGCCTGCCACAGTGTATCTATCACCCACTGCTACTACCCTTGTGCGCCTTTGCGCTTTCGACCGCGCAAACAGCGTTGTCGTGGCGCCAGTACCAAGTACAGAGCCGTATACCAAGGGCCACAACATGAGCAAAAAAAAAATCTACAGCATGTTAGTGACCCACCGCAAAAAAAAGAGACGCCCGCCACTGCACAGCCTACCTCTTCAAGCACGGCCTGCAACTCCGCGGGAAGTGCAGCCTGCGCCTGCTTGCCCTCCTGCGCCTTGGCTGGCGCTGCACGCCCCCCCCCTACCCGCGGTGACGATGCTTCAGACATGAAGCTGTCCGTGCTGCCTGCCCTATGCAGGTCTTTTGCACGCGGTGCCCTGATGGAAGTGGCGCCGGCCGCTGCTGATGGTGCTGGCGCCTGGTGGTCGCTGCCGCGGCTGCTGCTCTCCACACCCGCCGCCTGCGCCAGCTGCTTCCAGCGCTTCACGAGGCCCTTTGCATGCCCCGCCACCTGCGCGTCGGAGTGCTTTTTGAGCTTGCTGACGGTGGCTCCTATTTTGGACTCCGCCATGATCTCCACGGTGATGTCCACTTTGTCGAGCTGCCCCAGTATGTCGCTCACGCGGGCGACATCGTCCTTCGCAAGAGCCTTGTCAAGGGCGTCCCGCAGCTGCACCACTTCACGGGTGACTTTCGCCATGCTGCTTTCAGCACTGCTGCTGCTGCTGCTGCTGCTGCTGCTGCTCTTCCGTGGGCCGTGGCTGGCCCAGCCTCAAGCGCCGTCCGTGCTTTGCTTGACGAACTAAACCACCAACTGCAAAAGACGGCCCCGCCTGCCGCTTTTGGGAGCACAACTTCACAACACCTAACCTCGCCAGAGCAGCCGGTGCAGGTAAGGATCAGGGGCCACCGACTGGATCAGGGTGGGTAGTGGAGCATGCGCGCGCGCCCAGGCGCACCGCCGCACCACCTGGCCGGCTGTGTTCGGCTGTACACAGCGCTGCGTGTCATGTGTGTGCTGCTGAGCACTGTGCATGTTGCCCTTGGTTTGCTGCACTCTTGTGCGGCTCTGCAGCGCCAGTGATCAAATCCACCAACCTCACAGCTGAGGGGCCGGCAACCGCAGGGTGGCAGGCGCTGAGTTGCGCACGAGGTTCCCTAGCTGCCCGTGCACGCCTGCATATCCTCGGCGGCGCTCGTGGCGCGGAACTGGGCGGGAGGGATAGCTCGCAGTGCCAGTGCCAGCAGCAACACCAGCAGCTGAACGCGTGCAGCCATGGCTACCACCTGGTTTCACAAGCCCGAGGGCGCTCTGAGGCGTGCCAATGAACTCGTTGGCATTGGCGACAAGCAGGGCGCCCTGGAGCTGCTCCAGGGCGTGTTCGCCGCCCGCCGCTACAAGACCTGGCAGAAGGCGTACGAGACGCTCATGATCCGCTTCCTGGACCTGTGCGTGGAGCTGCAGAAGCACAGGGAGGCCAAGGATGGCTTGCACCAGTACAGAAACATGGCCCAGCAGCAGGCTCCAGGCAGCCTGGAGGTAATCATAACACACCTGCTGGACCAGAGCGAGGGTCGAGCCACCAACGCCAAGATGAAAGCGAACGCCATCAGCGCGGAGGAGGTGACCCAGATCGGCGACCTGGAGGCGGAGGCGTCGCCCGAGAGCATCATGCTCTCCACCATGACGGAGGAGGGCGGCAAGGAGCGCACGGACAGGGAGGTGGTGGTCCCCTGGCTCAAGTTCCTGTGGGAGGCGTACCGGGCGGTCCTGGACATTCTGAAAACCAACACGAAGCTGGAGCACGTGTACCACAACACGTGCATCAAGGCCTTCAACTTCTGCCGCACGTACCAGCGCACTACGGAGTTCCGGCGCCTGTGCGACACGCTGCGCCAGCACATCTCCAACCTGCAGCGCCACAGCGGCACCGGCACCGCGTCGACGCGCCTGCGCGGCTGGGAGGGGTGGACCAACGAGAGCATTGAGCTGCACCTGCAGACGCGCTTTGCGCAGCTGGAGGTGGCTGCCAACCTGGAGCTGTGGACGGAGGGCTTCCGCACCGTGGAGGACATCTACAACATCATGCAGATCGGCAAGAAGGTGCCCAAGGCGCGCCTCATGGCGAGCTACTACGAGAAGCTCACGCGCATCTTCCTGGTGAGCGAGAACCACCTCTTCCATGCGTACGCCTGGTACAAGTACTACACGCTCTCGCGCGAGTTCAACAAGGCGCTCACCGCCGAGGAGCGCACCCAGCAGGCGTGCTGCGTGCTGCTGGCGGCGCTCGCCATCCCCGAGGTCAAGGCACGCAGCGCCGACGGCGCCGCCCTCTACAACGAGGACGACCTCACCAAGGAGAAGAACCAGCGCATGGCCACGCTGCTGGGGTTCAACACGGACCCGTCGCGCGCGAGCCTGCTGGCGGAGCTGGTTGCCAAGGGCCTGCTGGCGCAGGTGCCGCCGCAGCTGCGGCTGCTGTACGCCAAGCTGGAGGTGTCCAGCTCGCCGCTCACCATTGTCAAGGCCACTGCGCCGGCGTTTGAGTTCCTGCGCACGGAGGCCAATGCCGCCTCGCTGGGCGTCTACTGCAAAAGCCTGGAGCACGTTGTGGTGAGTCTCTCTCTGTTGTGTGTGGGGGGGGGGGCTGTATGGTGCACTGGACAGCCGAGCATCATCGCGGTGGTCAGAGCACCACCCGTTGTGTGGCGCGGTTGGTTTGGTGTTGTGTGTGTGGTAGTGACTGGGCTGGCTTTATGTGTGCGCCCTCATGTGCGGCCTGCGTGCACCGTGTGCAGCAGGTGTCGAGCCTGCACCGGTCTGCAGGCTGTTGCTGACTTGTGTGCTCTGTTTGCGGCCGATGCAAACTCTGCCGCTGCTGCCGCCACTGCTGCCGCTACCGCCACTGCTGCCGCTACCGCTGCTGCCGCCGCCGCTGCTGCTGCCGCCGCCGCTGCTGCTGCTGCCGCTGCTGCTGCCGCCGCCGCTGCTGCTGCCGCCGCCGCCCTGCTGCTGTTGCTTCCCAGGTGCTGCGCATGCTGGAGGGGCTGAGCAACATCTACCAGACAGTGAGCCTGGACAAGTTCAAGGTGTACCTGACTGGCATTGAGATGGACTTCCAGGAGGTGGAGAAGCTGGTGGTGCGCGCGGCCAAGAACAAGGACATACAGGTACACCCCTCCTTGGATGGCTGCCCTGCCTGGCGGCCCTGTGGCTCCTCTTGGTGACTTGGCGGGTGGTGCGACGTGGCCTGTCCTATCATGCCACTGCAGCTCATCACCTCATGCTACATGAACCGCAAATCTTGTGTTGTGCTTCCGCCTGTTTCCTTTGCTGGCAACACCGTTCTAAATTCCCACGCACAGTGAGCCATGACTTACTTGGTTTGGCACCACTGACAGGCCCAGAAATGCACGTACACCCGCCACTGTGCTGTGTGTGCGCGTGGGTATATGTGTTGTACTCACTACGTAGTATGTGCAGTTGGTGGTGGACTGCCCTCTATCATCACTCACTGTGGCGCCACTAACGTTGCCATCTGTTTGTAACACTTTGTGCCGCGCTGCGTGGTTGCATGTGCCTCTACGCAGGTCATGGTGGACTACCAGGCGCAGTGCCTGCGCTTCACGCCCGCCGTCCTCGAGACGGACGGCATGCGCAGTCAGCTCACCAGCCTGGCCAGGCACCTGCACGACGTGGTCGGCCTCATTGGCACCCTGGACACCAAGGGCCTCAACATAGTCCCTGTCGCTGACCCCAAGGAGGAGGCACAGCGCCGCAAGGCCTTCTTTGGCAAGGTGCGCTGTGCGCCCGCGCGGTGTGGTGCTCTCTCCCCACATCGCTTGTGCTGCTGCTGACGCTTGGGTGTGTGTGTGCGTGCGCCACCTGGTTGGATGCTGCCATGGCTTGTGCTGCCCCGGAGGCTTGCGTGTGTGCATGCCATACGGTAAATGCTGCTGTTGCGCTGCGCGCGTTTTGGTGCGCGCCCGCCCGCTACGCTGCCGTGTATGCCCACTTGTCGTGCCACCTGCAATGATGCTTGCCCCCCGCCCACACCGTTGGTGCTGCTGCTCGCACATACCGAACCAGTCTGCGCCAGGTATCTCCCCTCCTCATGTCTGCGTGGTGCTGCGCGCATGACAGGCATGTCCCAGCAGTCATAATAGGTGTATGCGACGCGTTAATGCTGTGAGCGAAGCGAGTCACCTGCGGTCAAAGCGAAGCATAACATGGTGTCGCACGGTGGAAGCCACGTGAACCAAGCCGATTTACCATTCGTAGTCGGGCTTCAATTTGCAGTTGCGCCATGACAAGGCATGCCGCAGGAACACAGCTCGGCGGGGGGAACTGTGGGCTAATGCTGTCGCTGCCGCGCTTGCCAACCACCCCCGCGCCGCCAGGTGTCTTCGCACGTGGAGGCTGAGCACGTCGCTGCACTGCGGCGCAAGGAGGTGATTGAGAAGAGGAAGGAGGAGGCTGAGAGGCGAGAGCAGGAGAAGGCACGCGAAGCCGCCAGGCTCAAGGCAGAGGAGGAGGCCAGGCGCAGGTGCGTACGCGTCGCCACACGTCTTTTGCTGCACACACCACCACGGGAGGCACCGCCGCCGGAGCCAGGTCGAGAGGCATGTGGAGCGTGTGTGTGGGCAGGCCGGCCCGCCATTGGATATACCGCCGCCTGGAGTCACTGCCTCACACTCAGCGTGTGCAAACACTGTTGTACTACTTGATCAGCAGTATTATTAGTGCACTCGCGATTTGGTGCGCTTTGATGCAGTGCGGTAGGCGGTTAAGTGCGGGTCCGGAGCAGGCTCTGTTGCTGACCGCATGGTTGCCAGGCTCAAGGCAGAGGAAGAGGCAGGTGGTATGCATCGCACACGCAGCCTGCGCAAACAGACTGTTGTACTACTTGACCAGCAGTTTTATTTATTTACACTTGCGGGCGTGCGAGAGCCCATGCCATGCATGCCAGAACGCTCGTGGCCATGGCATATGCCCGGCACTGTATGCATACGAACATACAAAGTGCTCTGAACAACCAAGTACTCAGTAGTATTCGGTACGGTACTCAGTAGCATTACAGTGCACTCGCGATTGGTAGGTACATGGGGACTTCACGTGACTTTCTCTGCACATACACACATGCAACTGCGCAGGGAGGAGGAGCCCCAGCCCCAGCCGGCTCACAAGTGCAAACACATGAAACTACATAGAGACTGTTTGTGCACACGCGCATAAACTACTACAGTAGTACACAGACTTTATGTGCCTTTCTCTGCACATACACACATGCAACCGCGCAGGGAGGAGGAGGCAAGCAGGCTGGCGCGCGAGGCCAAGCTGCGCGAGCGCGAGAAGCTGCAGAAAATGGAGGACGAGCTGGCCCTGGCAGAGACCAAGAACGTCCTCAACAAGCTCGGGAAGAAGGTGAGGAAACCATGCTGGAGCGCGCGCGGCATTCATTCATTGCTTTTGTTGGTGTGTGCGCTGCTCGTGCCACCGGTGCGTTGTGTCCGCAGGTGCTGCGGCGGTCGATTGGCTGCGCTGCTGCTGCCACCCCCTGAGTGTGCCGCCCACCCAGTCACTCAAAATGTGTCCATGTTGCGTTGACACATTGCATTGCGGCCTCTGACTTGTCACTGGCTCTGCTGGTGGTGCCACCCCCCCAGTGCTGCCCACCGAGTCACTCACAAGTGCCAATCACGCCCAGCGCATACACTATGTTGAAGCACTGTGTTTTGACCTCTGGTGCGCTGCGCGCACCCCGTGCAGATGAACGACCGTTGTACACACTTGATACGCTGGATATCGCACTTTAGCGTGTAGCAAGTGTAGCAACATGCCGTATCTTACACAACAAGTGTTTAATGTACGGCACACGCCGTGACCCATCCCTTCCTGTGTTGGGAACGAGAAGCACTTGGGGACATGACGCATGTGTAATGGACGGCACCCTCATCACTACCACTACTTGTGTTGAAACTGCGTGGCGCTTCGGCGGCCGCGCCGCGCAGGTGGATAACCTGGAGAGCATGGACAAGGCGGAGCGCGAGATTGTCATCAAGACCGCCAAGGACGAGATCCTGACCGAGAAGGAGAAGGAGGACAAGCGCATGCGCGACCAGGCCAAGCGCATGGACTACATTGTGCGCGCGCTGCGCATGGAGGAGACGCCCGTGCTGGCGGAGAAGTTCAAGGCGCAGCAGGAGGCCGACACGGCGGACCACGCAAGGCGGCTCAAGGAGTACCAAGTCAAGCACAGGTGAGCAGAGCCGGCCGTTGCGCGGGCGTGGCGGTGGCTGGTTTTGAGAGAGAGAGACAGAGAGAGTGTGTTTGTGTGCCGTCGCGCGGCGGTGGCTGGTGTTGAGAGAGACAGAGAGGAACTGTGTGTGTGTGTGGTGTGTTGGGGAGGGGTATGTTGGCGTTCAACTCAAATTCAAGGCGCAGCAGGAGGCTGACATGGCAGACCACGCAAGGCTCAAGGAATACCAGGTCAAGCAGAGGTGAGCGGAGCTGGCCGTCGCGTCGCCAACCAGAACGTGTAAAAGCCACTGTGCAGCAGCAGCAGCACCCAGGTGGAAGGCACTCGCGCTCATGTTCAACAGCGCCGCGTGTTCAGTAGCATGTCATGCAGCAAATACAGCTGTAGTGCGTTCCATGTACATCATTGCAGGTCACGCACAGGTGAGCGGAGCCGTTGCGCGGGCGCGGCGGTGGCTGATTTTGGCAGAGGCACAGAGAGTGTTTGTTTGCGTGCCGTCGCGCGGGCGTGGCGGTGGCTGGTTTTGAGAGAGACAGAGTGTGTGTGGGGGGGGGGGGCACGTGTGTGTGTGTGTGTGTGTGTGTGCCGATGTGAGTGTGTGTGTGTGGTGTGTGCGTGCGTGCGAGTTTTTGCTGGTGTTTGTGCACCCGCCAGCACATGGGTCTGACGTTGGGCTGCGGGTTTGTCGCTGTGCCTCAAGTGGCATTGCATGAGCCGCCGCCAGCAGCTGAGGTGCATGTCACAATATGCTGCTGACATGGCTAGTGGAGTGCCGTATGCCGCCTACGTGCGGCACTGCGTATGGCAGCGCACCCACTCGCCCCTCTGGTTGGCATCAACATTATGTGGTGCACACACTCTTGCTGAGTGATGGGTCACAGCGTATACAATTTCCATTGTCCGCCATAGAGCGTATGTAAATAAGGCATATAACGTGTTTCCATTTATGATTTACTACATGTACAGTATAAACGTACTTGTACGGAACATGCGCTGCATATCGCTTTTTTTTGCGTATCAACACGCTGTACTTGGTATAACGTACACAACACTTGCAAGTACGTTATCAGCCCTGACCCATCACTACTCTTGCTGCAACTGCACGAACTCATGTTCCATACCTGCGTTCCATACCTTCTGTGTTCCACACCTCCTGTGCTGCGCAGGGAGGAGTGGGAGATTGGCCTCCAGCAGAAGGGCACCATGGCCAAGATGCAGGCGTACCGCTCTGCGTTTGAGGCGCAGGTGCTGGAGAGCCGCAAGGCAGGCTTTGAGCTGGAGGTACAGCGCGCAGAGGAGGCTGCGCGCCGCAGGTACCGGCAGGCTAAGGTCGACCGCGCGTTGCGCCGCAAGGAGGTACGTGTCTCTCTCAGCACACCCCCAGCACCTGCGTTGTGCGTCGCGACCCGGGATGGTCCGCACGTGTGTTTCGGATAGTGCAATGGATGCCGCACACGGGCGTGATTAGCTGGCTGTTTGGTTCCATGATGTACTGTGTAATGTGTGCAAAACAGGTGTACTCCCTATCATCATATGTGTGTAAAAACCAAAGGAAGTATTTCTATATACACAAACCATATACCGAAATACGCCTGTGCCAACCCCGCAAACGACACAAAAACACGCGCGCAGGAGGCCGAGGAGGCCGAACGCCAGGAAAGGGAAGCCGAGGAGCAGCGCATCCGCGAAGAGGAGGAGGAGCGACAGCGCCAGGAAAAGGAGGAACAGGCGGCCGCGGCAGCCGCACAGGCCGCCAAGGAGGCCGCTGCTGCCCGCGGCAAGGGGCCAGACGAGGATGGCTGGACGCAGGCGCGCCCGGGGCGTGGCGCCGCCCCGGCCGGCGACAGGTTCGGCGGCGGCGGCGAGCGGTTTGGCGAAGGAGGCGGGGTGAGTAGCGCTGTGCTTTATTCATGTGTGGTGGTGTTTGCAGCGCCAGCGGGGGGGCGCACCTGGCGCAGCGCTGCGTGTGTGTGCATGGCGGCGGTGTCGCAAACATGCCATGTGCGCACCTCACACTGTGTCTGTCGTGCCACGGCGCTTGCCGGCCCCCCTGCGCCCGCCTCACCTCGCACACCCCAACACGCATCCCCAAATCACGTCAAAACCCCCCTCCCCCCCCCCCCCCCCC
>JAULBY010024229.1:2677-45233 GCA_032358315.1 Ophiocytium majus | reverse complement strand
CACAGTACATGCGAACTCCTTACGAATAACCACCTGTCGGGGAGGGATGTCCCTACTTATTTGCCCTAGGTGAGTTTAGAGAGGGCAATGTAAGCCTAGAGGCTTTTCCTGTCAATTCGAGAAGCTGGTGTTGCTAAGCGTTGGCCTGGGCCAAGAGTTTGCATAGCTGCCAAAACCGCTTCATCTCCGGAAATGTGTCGAGGAAATTGGTATTGCGCCGGCGGTCATGCTCGCTAAAGAAGTAATAGAAGTTCTGGCGGGCCTCTAAAAGGACGTCCTCTGGAAGAGGCTTTTTCATCCATTCTAGGATTCGCTCCATTTTGAGGACTTCGGCCTTAGAGATCATTTGATCGCTCTCCATACGGCCGCGCATGTAGGCGATGTGATCTTCCATCATCTGGTGGTAGTCCTCGGTGAGGATATTGGCCGTCTGCCACGCCGGGGCCTGAAGGTGGGGAATATCGAGCAACACTGTTCTGTGGCCGTTGTTAAAGCGCTTTCTGAGGCTGATCACCCAATCAATAAAGTCGCGGAAGCCGACGACGCTGAGGTTGTTAAACGTGCACATGAAAGCGATTTCTTCAGTGGGATTTTCTTCGAGATAACGTTCAACATTCGCTTCGAAGTCTTTGAAGTTGAGGCCATTTCGAATGTACTCGGCTTGAGCTCCATAAGTATCAATACTCGTATGCAGAATGAATGAGCGCACATTCTTTTGCTCAATCATCGGTTTGAGAAGGTTGAGGAATTTGTCGAACTGCTTAACCGGAATGCCCAAATTGGAATTGATGGAAAGCTCAAGCTTGGGCAGAGGGTTTTGGTTAATCCAGTCCATGACTTTAAAGGTGTGCTTACTCAGCAACGGCTCGCCACCTGTGATGCGGAAGAACATGAGATCTTTCGAGAGCTCAGGCCACCATTCCCAGAATGCGTCGATGTAGGGGTTGGCCTCTTCGTCCATCGGCAGGAGACCGTTCTCCTCGAACCACGGAAGATATTGGTGCGACATTTCGTTCGCGAGTTTGTAAGAGCCCTTCTTGCGAATTTCGTCCATCCAAGATGTGCTGATGTGGGGTGAGCAATAGCTGCATTTGAAATTACAGGCGCTCGAAAAACTGACTTCAACGTAGCTTGGATTGACGTTTTCATCACCCGTGCTTTTACTGATTTTGTCGAAGAAGGGCATGGTCCAGCTATCCACAGAGCGCATGTGACGATCGCTCACTTGATCGCCCGGCAAATCTTCAATGCTCCAGCAGATGCCACACTCTTCTGGGCGCTCACCTTTCAGCATGCGTTTACGTTGAGTCTTCTTGAACGACGTGTTGTGCAAAGCCGAAGGATTGCCTTCGAGTTCTTTGAGCGGAATTTTGTGAGTTTGGGGAAGGTAACAAGAATGGGTGTGGCCGGTCATGAGATGGATCGTGACGTGCATCCATTTCGCCATACAAAAGCACGGAGAAACAGCATTCACTTTCTGTTTCATTTCCTCGAGCTTGTCGATTTCACCGAACATACAGCACCCTTTTCTTACTTCTTTTTCAACTCTGTATTCTTGGCCATTTCAGCAACGATTCTTCGCGCGAGCCACTCATTTCCGCGAGAATCATCCCGAAAATGAATGAGGTCTATGTAGAGATCACCTTGATAGTCTTTGAAAGTATCTAAAATGGGAATGACCTTCACTTTGTGATCTGGGTGATTGGCAACACCCGTCACAAGATCTTGGTAATCTTGCGCGTAACTCAAGTCTTGCGCCGCATTTCGATCAGCATCCGTCAGGGGTTTGTAGAGCGCCGGGACGGGTTGGAAAAAGACCAGGAGCTGCTGGGCGCGTCCTTTGGCCAACTGGCCCATGCTGGCCAGATACCCTGCGTAGGTTTTGATATGGGCTTTCCTGGCTTCTTCTTTGCTTTGCTTTTGGTAAGGGGCTACTCCGTCATTGAAGTGGGGCTTGAAGGCCAAGGCATGCTTAGTGACTGTGTAAAACAGGACTGCGGTATAGGAATGGGCGAGAAGTGGGTTTTGTGCCGCTTTAATAGCGGACCCCTTGAGCCAGCCTCGTAAAAACATCTCAAGCTGATGGGGGCCATGGGCCTCCTGGAGGATGTCCTCCATCTCATACCAAGATTGTGGTGGCGCCTCTAAAGGCAGCGAGCTGCGATAGCTAAAATGCTCATTGAAACCTTCTAAGGTAATGACGATGTCGGCAGTCTCACCCAAAAGGAGATGCGCGATGGCTTGGCGAGGTTGCTGTCCAGCTGTGATCGCCCCATTCAAGATTTTGAAGGTTTTCCCTTGAGGAGGACGGAGAGTTTGGTGGAGTTGTTTTTCAAATTCTTTACTGACAAACATGAGCTCGGCCACAGAGCCACCCAGCAGGAGAATATTGTACTCGCCTGGATTCTTTGTGGCAGGGATCTCTTGCCCTAGCATGCCTCGTTGATTGGCCAGTGGATGCCTGCACGGAAGCCTACGGTGGTAGCGAAGTGCGAGATAGGGGTGGTGCGAGACGCTATCTCCCCAAGAGCAACCAGGCTTTTGTGCCGGTGGGTTCATGAGCCCGTAGTAGAATGCGGGAGAGTGCAGTTCGCGTGAACTGAGAGATAGATAAATAAACGAGACGAGCTCAAGTCCGGCAATGAGAAGAAAAAAGCTGAGGGCCAGAGGGCCCAGACGTTTCAGCTTAGTCATTATCTCAGGCCGGTTACGATGGACTCAATCATACTCTGCCACTTGCCAGGGACTTTATTCAAATAGAGGCGCTTAAGCTCTTCTTTCTCTTCTGGTTTGAGGCCGCCAAGGGAGAGGTGCTCTCTGCCAATGAGTTCCTGTACGATCGGTTGGATTTGGTGCATCTCACAGAACTTAAAGAAAGCCGGCAGTTCAAACCAGTTTCCACGCTGCACACAGAATGAAGCAAAGAGTGCAAAGCCCTGGCCTTCATTCCATTTGCGATTTCGCAAATCAACAAAGTAATTCACTGTCTCCATGACTCGATTGAGGTCACCCTTGAGACGTACATCCGCATAGGTTTTAGGCGTCACGGCGTCGAGGCTCATGTGAATGTGGCGTAGTTTTAGGCCCTCAATAGCTTTTGTGAGCTGAGGTGAAACACGATAGTGGCAATTGGTGATGAAACCCCATGTGCACTCGTCATTGACCTTGGTGACTTCATCAATAAAGCGGAAAGTATCTTTCTGGATGAACGGCTCTCCACCTAAGAGATCGACTTCTTTGAGGAACGGAAAAATTTTAGTCGGGCCAATCTCCCAGAAGTCGCTTTTGTCGTAGAGCCCGTTAGGCTGCGACCAAACGTCGCACATCACGCACTCGAGATTGCATTTACCATTAAGGCGCAAGTCGAGTCGTTGCGGCATCTTCGCCTGAATGATGTTGTAATCGACGAGATCATTCAGGTGTTGATAGTTCTTTTGGCATTGAAAGTTCTTGATCGCCGAGCTGCAGATCTTAATATCGCCCGTGAGAAACTCGCGGCGCCACTGCTGCATGATCTCGCCATTCCAAATTTCTTCGATGGTGTTTTTGTCGACGCTGCCGACTTTGTATTCACCGGAGAAGCAGCATGCCGAGAGATTGCCGAGCGGACTAAATTCTAACTGCAAGAAAGGGATAGGGCAGAACGTACCCGCGTCCATTTGCTTTTGTACGGCTTCTGGAATGGCTTTTTTCTCTTTGATTTCAGACATGGGAAAGGTCCTTGGCTTTGAAAGAAGGATGCGCTTTTCGGATGCCAATATCAGTGCCGCAGTTACAGCGGAGTTGGTTGCAGATGACGGGACGACTGGTGAATTGGATACCGGGATCGTTCATGTTGCCGATGATCTTTCCCATGTCACAGCTGGCGATGCGCACTTCACCGGCCGGCGTAATGAAGATGGCGTCGTTGATCCAGCATTTCCAGCCTCGGAAGTCATTCATGCCTTCGGAAACGACACGATTGGAGTTGTGCGCGATCGAAGTGCCGTCACTGTAGTGTTCCATACATGATGACGGGGACGACTTAGGAATTCCTGGTTGCTGAGGAAGCTTTTTCTGTTCTTCCAAACTGTGAGTTTCTAGGAAGTCGCGTTTCCATTTCTCTTTGTAGACGTGCATCTCTGAGTGCGGTGAGAGGGCTTCGAAGAGGGCCGCATATTCGATGATGTAGTTGTCGAGCTCTGTCTTGAGTCGTTCGCTGTAGTCGACGACGTCCTGGAACTTCTCGTCGTGCATCAGCATACGGCAGACGAGATAGTCCATCTTGTCTTGCAAGAAGAGCATGTTGCGCATGTAGTTTTCTTTATCACAGAACTCCACGTGGAAGCTTGCGACGATGTCGTTAAATAAGCGGTAGTTCTTCTTCCACCAATCAAGATTTTTACTTAGGTTGGTGTTCACGGCGATCAAGGCATTTGGAATTTCGCTGCGAATGTATTCTAGGATCGGAATCAGAGGCGGCCAGACCGTCGGTTCGCCGCCCGAAAAGAAAAATCTGAAAGACTCGTAACCTTGAGCACGGAAATGGCTCACCATTTCTTTAAGGTTATTGATGTAGAGTTCGGTATTGAGGTTTCGGTGATTCGCACCGAAGTTTCCCGGATTGCAGTAGCTGCAACTGTAGTTGCACACATCACTGACTTGCCAGGTGATGCTGGCGAACTTGCCTTCCGTAGGCCAAATGGCGATCAGATCTTTGCTCATAGTTTATTCCCGTGGGCTAAGTCCATTATACCCTACTAACACCAGCGGCCTAGGCCTATTTCATGCATAACCATGCGAATTTGAGTTCAGGGTAGACCGCGAAAACGCGCTCTTCACGTTCAGCATCGACTTTACTGATGCGTTGAAAGAACTCACGCAAGTGGTGAGTTTCATCTGCCGCCATCATGAAGTTAATGAGTGATTTATAACCAGTCTCAACCTGCCAAATTTCTTTGCTGTGTTTCCACGCGTAGTCCTGAATCATGGCCAGGTACTTTTCATATTTTTCTTTAATACGAATCTTGTACTCGATGGGCAGGATCCTAACGCTCATGAAAGCTTGATGGGTCAAGATGTTGAGGCGGACATTGTTGGGTTCAATAAGACCGAGTTGAATCCATTCCCAGTGAAATTCTGGGAAGTGATACACGTTGTAGGCGCTGATGGTCGGTGTGATTTCGAAATGAATATTCGGACACTCGAGCATCATCTGGCGGCGATTTTTAACAATGATGTCCCAGTTCGTGCCTTTGCGCAGATACTCCGCGCGCGGGCCAGAGTCGTCGAGGCTAGCCGAGACACTCACGTTGGGGAACTGTTTCCAGTAATCCAAAATCCGCGCTTTCTTGTGATTCAAGAGAGCGAAGTTGGTGGTGTAGTTAATGGGAATGTTGAATTTCTTTTTTTCAATCCAGTAATCGAGGATGCGGTACTGTTCGTCGCAGATGAGGGGCTCGCCGCCAGCGAAGTAGGCCTTCTCGACGGTCTCGAGTAGGGGCTCAAGTTCTTGCCAGAATTTTTCTTCCGGTCCCACTTGCAAATTTTTAGCATGAGACTGAGGGCCGAAAATATTTGTTTGATCCTCATACCAAGCACTGCTCAGCTCCGGTCCACAAGTATGGCAGCGAAGATTACAAAGGTTGCTGAAGCGAATATCCAAGTAGGCCATGCGCATCTCAGGGAGAGAGCCATCGCTTTGTGTTTTATCGACGAGGTCGCTGTGATGGCCATAATCGAGGAGCGAGACTTTGCGTAAAGTCCAAAGGTCGCCGCCCTCTTCAAGCGTGTAACAACGTTTGCAGCCGTCGGTGGGTTTGTTGGCCAGCATGTTCAGACGAAGATCGCGCATCTTCTCGCTATTCCAAAGATCCTCAAGGCTGGTTTTATCGCTGAATGCGCCTAAGGGTTGGTCAGAATCCCAGATGCAGCATGGATAGGCATTGTTGTTAGGCCACATATGCATGTGGGTCCATGGCAGCATGCAAAAATACTTGGAATCAGAGATAAGATTTT
Source organism: Ophiocytium majus (assembly GCA_032358315.1). Taxonomy (NCBI): domain Eukaryota; class Xanthophyceae; order Mischococcales; family Ophiocytiaceae; genus Ophiocytium; species Ophiocytium majus. The sequence continues at coordinate 39,236 of JAULBY010024229.1, read as the reverse complement.
TATCCATTGGACTTCATTTAACAGCATATACTGCTTTACTGCCAAGGTGTTTGATTGCCTTTAAAGTGACACTGGACTCGCGAATTTCGTCACTGGTAAAGTGTTAAAATTTGAGGAAGCTTTTGGATTACCTAAGAAGAAGTCTCTATCGCTGCTCACAGGCCATTCCTGATTATTTCAAGCTCGCTCCCTATCGGTTAGCGCTTAGTCTCTTGCGTCTTCTTGTCGATGGAACGGCGGGCACAAAGGTGTGGTTGAGGAATAGCTTTGCGCTCGGGTACTGGTCTTTTGCGCTGAGCGATTTGGATATCTCCGTTTGGGTAGAAGGGGATACAGCTGAAGTGGCCAAAGAATGGGAGAGACTCAAACCATTTAGATTCCTTCTCATCGGCGGTGAGGTGCAGATTTATAGCTCTCGGACGACTCAACATTTCTTGGGCTATGCCAACCCCTGGGAGCTTCGTCGCGATCCAGAATTAATCAAGCACACACAACAGTCGTTAGATCTGAAAGATGACATGACGCTTACTGTCTTTTTAGTTCGCTCTATTGCGTCAGATAGACTTTTGCGTCGGGAGCCGGCCTTGCGTCAGCGCAAATGGAAAGAGCATCTTAAATCCTTCGGATTTCCGTCGCATGAGAAAATTGTCGATTGGGATGTGATGGTCAGTCTCTTACAACAAAGAGCGCCTTTTTTATCTTACTCACCAGCAGAAATAAGTGAGGCGCTGCAGGCCAGTATCGATCCGTTTTCAGAGCAGACTCCTTACTTGCATCGATTGGTTCACTCCAATCGTTATGTCTGGGGCTTCAAAGTGGGCAACGATGACCAGGAATTTCTAGAGAGATCTTCTCTCGAAGTTCATCAGTTTCTTTATTTGCAAATTTGTTGGGAGATCTGGGGCCTGTCACCGTTTACCTTGGTCACGCAAGGCTTCAACCTCGCAAGCCTTAACGGACACATCGCCAACCAAACACGTTTGGCCCAGATGCTTAAAATTAGCGACGATCAAAAAAACTTTTTAGCAGCAGGCTGGGCCCGCTTAGAAAAGTTCTATCAACCGATTCAATACTTAGATTAGTTTGAGAGGTAGCGAGCGATTTCTGGGAATCTCTTAGCGTGATCCACGTTTTTTCTCGCATCGTAGGCCGCGAGATATTTTTTTAGGTCTGCTTTCAAATCTTCCAATGAGCGTTCAGGATTTTTCCAGCCCGCACTCAGTACTTCATACAGGCGTTGCGCTTTGTTGCGCTCATAGGCGTTGAATCCCCAAGGATAGGCATTACTCTCTGCATGGAGCTTCATGAATTTTAGTGAATGGGTAAAACTCTCGCGCATCTCGGGCGATCCCACGAGAGAGCACATGAAATCGGGTGAGTGCAGAATAGTTAAATCCATCATGACACGAGGGATGGGTTCAACATAGCTGATGTGGGCTTTTTTCATGGCGAGGATATCGGCCAAGAGAAGTTCAAAGTTTTGAAACGAGAAGATATTGTGAGTCACAATAAATGTGAGGCCTACGTTGGGGGCGGCCTTCAAGAAATTATGAGCTTCACGCAAGAGTTTGTCGTAGTTAAGTCCGTGGCGAACATATTCAGCGTCTTCACCATGGGTATCCACACTTGTGTAGAGACGAACATCGCGGAGTTTTCTGTGCTGAACCATCGACTCCATGGCGTTGGCCGTTTTGAGAATGCTTTCGCTAGGAACCATCAGGTTGGTGTTGATGGCAAAATCGAGTTGAGGCTGAGGATTGTCGGCCAACCAATCTAGCATTTTGAACGTGTTGGCATTCAACAGGGGTTCACCACCTGTGATGCGAAAAACTTTAAGTTCAGAAACAATCTTAGGAAACCAGTCATGAAAAGCATCAAGGTAAGGGTTGGGCTCGTCAGGTCGGATGGGCTTTTTCCCTTGGGCCGTATACCACTCAAGAGTATTTGAGGAGGCGACAGGGTAGGCGCCGAATTTCTCAAACTCACTCCAGATAGAGCTACTGATATCCGGTGAGCAATACATGCAACGCATATTACAAACGTTGCCGAAGCTCACTTCGAGATAACTTGGTGTCGGATTGTCTTGCTTGGCCAGCTCTGCAAAGTTGCTTGTGGCCCATTCATCCGACGACTTAATGATTCGATCTGAGTAAGTGTCTTTGGAGGCATCCTCTGCTTTCCAACAAAAGAAACATTCTACGGGGCGGTCACCTTCGCGCATGAGCTGTCGTTGCTCATTTTTGAACTTTGTATTGTGAAGGGCATCACTCGACACTGCTAATTCTTCCAGAGGCACTTTATGCGCCGGTGGATGGTGACAGCTGTGAGTCATGCCATTTTGCAGGTGCAGTGTTGTTTGCTTCCACTTGGCCGCACAAAATGTATGAGAAACCGCATCCAGTCGCTGGAGCGTCTGGAAAAGTTTCTGATCCCATTTTTTGTCTAATTCACTGCTCATACTAGAAGAATACCCGTAGTGCCGTGCCGGCTTCGGTTGGGAAAATTTTCTGCACGACATTCACTTCATCTTCTACCCAATAGAGGGGCGCGTTGACAAAGAAATCCCATTCTACATCTTTGACCACGGACCAGGAGACGCGACCAATGCCGTAGGTGAAATCAGTCTTGAAATCATGGATGACTGTGGCGGAGAGTTTCACGAGAGGATGGACTTCGTAAGTCTGGGCGACCGCCAGGAACCATTCGTAGGGCAACAGACGATCACTGGCGGAAGCGGGATCGGTGATAACATACTCATTGTCTTGTTCTTGAAAACCCGCTTCTACTCGCAAGTGCCATTCAGCATCGAGCTGGTGATCGTAGCCCACCATCGCATCGATAAGATTTTCGCTCGGAGTGTTGGTGGTGAAGGCTGACGAGTATAAAAACTGAGTGAAGACCATCGCCTCGCCCCAGATGTAGTTGAGCTGACCGCCGGCCTTGTTTCGTTTTTGGTCTTGGCCCAGGACGTAGTCCAGCTGCCAGTTCTCTCCAGTGCGCCATTCGCCGTGAATCCATAGCGTCTGGGTGATCTGGTTTTCGTAGTCGTCGAGATTTTTGTTACCTAAGAGGAAAAAATTCAGCGAAGAGTCGTCACTCGGGAAAAAAGAAACTTTAAAACCGTCGTTACCCTGGGCCACGTTGCTTTGAGACGCGAGTCCTAAAGGCTGGTTGAAGGGATTGACCGGATTAAACACCTCACCGGTGCCGTAGTTGATATACATCCGACCAAACACGAAGCGTGAGTTTTCTCCGTCGAGCTCATAGTAAAGTTTATTGATCACCAAGTCGGTCTGAGCGTCGCCGTCCTGGCGCGAGTGATCGAGACGAAACACATCGCGCGCCACGAGCTTGCGCGGGAAGTTGATGAGCTGGGGGGCCAGGAAGCCATCTCCATAGAGTTCTGACTGCGCATACCGACCGAAGATATTCGTTTCTACGCGAGATTCAGAAAACTCAGCTTTGAGGTTGAGGTTTCCGGTCACGACGTTGAATTGAGATTCCTGCCAGTCTTGTAACAAAGGAAAGCGCTTCGACGAAGACTGGTTCCAGAGCTTGCGTGCCTGGGCTTCCAGGTTACCGCTGGCCTCGAATTTCAATGAAGATTCTTCGGGTTCAGGCTCGGCTTCGACCACCGGGGCAACGACGGGTTTCGGTTTTGCCTTGGGCTTTTGTGGCTGAATGATTTTTTTTCGTTGAACAGGTACGCGTGCGCGACGAACGGGAGTCTGCGCCCAGGCGGTATCAAGCAGCAATGGAAGAAGCAGCCACCACACGCGCATATCAGTTGTCCGTTAGGTTCTTCATGGTGAAATGATCTTTGGCGAAGTTCACTTTGAAGGCGAGCTTCTTATAAACCAAGATGGTCTTGCGACCTTTTTCTTTATGCGGAGTCATTTCCCAGTAGGAAGGCACTTTATGGCCATCAAAGGTTTTCACATCAGAGAGCGCTAATGTGCGAATGAGAGTGCCCTTCTTGTCGTAGTAACGGTGGAAGCGCGGCAGGCAGTCTTTTTTATCGGCCAGGGTGAGAATGCGAGGCCAGATAACTTTTGAGTCTGACTTGGCGATGTTATCGATGACTTTATATGTGTTCTTGCCGATTTTCTCATCAGGCTTAAACGTATGTGTGTAGTCCTCGTACATGCTCGAGGCCTTAAGCAAATCGTCGTTGGTGAAGTCTGAGCCCATCCAGCTAGCGAGTAGCATAGAAGGTGAAACGGTCACTTTGCGTTTGAGTTTAGGGAAGTAGTTCCACATGTTATTGCCCAGACGTAAAGTTCCGATGCCCTTTTCTTTGGCGGGCGAATCGATGAACGTCAGAGCATCGTCTTTGCCTTTCACATCGGTACGAATCTCGAGTTCACGCTCCCAAGTCGGCGTGGTGATTTTCATATTGAGTTCAGCTTTGGATTGGTCACCGCGCATCTGCTGTTCCATATACTGCAACCAGTGGTCGGCTGATTTCACTGGCAATCCGCCGATCAGGACACAGGCGAAGAGTTCTTTTTTCATGGATTGTTTCCTTCTTTCAGCTGTCCGTCGTTGATGCGCAAAACGCGTTTCACTTGATCGATGAGACGGGGATCATGGGTCGAGAAGACAAAAGTAAGTTTGAATTCTTGATTAAGTTTTTTGAACAGATCGATGATGTCTTGTGCCGTCTTGGAATCCAAATTGGCGGTTGGTTCATCCGCGAGGATGAGTGATGGCCGCCCAGCCACGGCACGAGCAATCGCCACACGTTGTTGCTGGCCACCTGAGAGTTGGCGGGGATAACGATCGAATTTATCGCCGAGGCCAACTTGTGTCAGCGCCCAGGCGGTTTTCTCGTCGATTTCTTTTTGGGGCATGCCTCGCATTTGCAAAGGCAACTCGACGTTCTCGCGCGCTGTGAGCACTGGCAACAACTGGTAGTCTTGAAAGATGAAACCCATATTGGCCAAACGGTGAGCTGTGCGTTCTTCCATGGAGAGATGCTGAATCTCTTTGCCACGGTGGAGAATAGAGCCAGACGTTGGACCGAGCAGTCCAGCGAGAAGATTAAGCAAAGTTGTTTTACCGGATCCTGATGGACCTACCACAGCGATAAAATCTGCTTCGAGAATCTTGAGATTCACGTTTTGTGTGGCGTGGACCAGCTGGTCACCCTCACCATAGGTTTTGGTGAGGTTATGCATTTCAATCAGCACGACGGCTCCTTTGAATGATCCGTTGTATCGGGAAAATGAGACTGAGAGTCAGAAAGAAAAACACCAAAAGCGGTGCTTGCCATGAATAGTGATGATGATGCCATAGACGAACTTTCGGAATAATCGCCATACCTCCCATCATGATGTCCTTGCCGCCAGTGAAGAGCTTGAGGCTGATAGGATAGATGTTGAAAAGTATCGTGACGAGATTGCCGATGATGATGCCGGTGCCAATGCCTAAGATCCCGAGCATGATGACTTCAAGGCCCAGGGCCAGGGCAATCCAGCTGGAGCGAGCGCCAATCACGTTGAGAGAATAAAATTCTTTCTCACGTTCCAGGAACGTAATCATCAAGGTGTTACCCATACCTAAGCTGATGACCACGACGATGATGACCGCTACGATCCAGGTGAAGATATCAATGAAGTTCATGGAGCCGTAGATTTCCGGCAGAATCGTTTTCCAGGACACCACTTCTGTGTCCACGGGAGCCACGGGGAGGGGCGCATTGAAAGCGCCGAAGTTGATCAATTGATGAAAGCGATCTTCGGGAATCACAGCGAGAGTGCGAGCACTGGTCAGGCCGGTAAAGGCGAGGTTTTCTTCCATGTCGCCGCCGCCGAAATTCATCAGACCTACAAGTTTGAACATGTCGTTCGCGACAGAGCCATCGAGCGCTTGTCCAAAGATTGCGACTTCATCTCCTAGCTTCACACCCAGCTTACGAGCGAGCTTTTCTCCGAGCAGAATTTCATTATGTCCGGAGTCGCTGAGAAAACGTCCTTGCGAGAGGGCCTTGCTGACTTTTGAGAGACGCAGTTCCTGGGAAGGCGCAAGACCTGTCAGGAGGGTGCCTAGGGTCTTTCGTGGGCCAGAGAGGAAAATCGGCAGCGTCACACGGCGAACGTAATTTTCAGTCGGAAGTGCTGCGACTTGTTCCTCACTGATGGTGTAGTTGGCATCAAATTTTTTCTTATCGATATCCGGGTAGTAGCCAGGAGCCACCACTTGATGGTTACCAAAATACTGCGCCAAGAAATCCGCGATGATCTCTTGTGAAGCAGACGCTGAGAAATTGAGCGCAAAAATAATATAGCCCGTACCGAAAGCGAGACCCAGCGCCATGATGACTGTGCGAAGTGGGTGACGGCCGAGGTTACGCCAAGAGAATTTTAAGAGGAAGCGTTGGCGGCTCATGTGGCAGCCTCCGCTTTACGAACGACACTTCTCACGGCCAGCCCATAGCTCAAGAACATGATGAAAACCACAAAACCATAAGTGACAAAAAGCTGCTTCGGGAGCAGCAACGGATAAACCACTTTGGGAAGTTGGATGCCCGCACGCTCGAGCACTTGGCCTTGCGAGAGATCACGGAAGTGAATGCCCGTCTTCGAGTGGATGCTGATGATCACAATCAGAATGAGGGAAGCTGCGGTGGCGGCGAGAATAGTCATAATACCGGCTTCAAACATTCCCAGACGCCAGATTTTTTTGCGTGGAACACCGATGATGGACATCATACGAATCTCACCGAGACGCTCCTGCCAGAGCATGCTGACGGGCGTGAGAATCGTGACCGTGACGGTAATGGCGATGATGAGGAAGAAGAAACGAATCAGGCCCTCATGAAAATCGAGTACCACTCCCATTTCTGGATTGATCTGTTTCCATGAGCGCAGTTCAGTTTTAGTAGCGAGGGCAGCGGCTTCCATGGCTTTTTGGCTCGATGGAAGATCATGGGCCATGACCACCACTCGATGAATCATCATGCGTGGATCAGCAGCACCGAAGAGATACTCTTCCACCACATCACCGGTCACAAAAGCATAACGGCGCTCAAAGCTACGGCCATTGTGATTATAAATGCCGAGTACGGGAAGAAGCTCACTGCGCAATTCGCCTTTAGCGTCTTGGAAGTTCATCACCAACTGATCGCCCACCACATACTGAAAGCGATCAGCCGTCTCTTTTCCGATGACGATGCCGCGTTCAGCACCTTGTGGCCAAGTCCCTTCGACCATGTGGTCACCGATATTCATGGTCTTTTGATGAAGAGCGAAGTCGACGCCCACCACTTGTAGAGCTGCGTTTCCATCTGGCCCTGAGAGGTAGCCATCGAGAATAATTTCTGGTGAGTACGAGTGCAGACTCTTGTCTTGCAAGCTCTTTTCGAAATTTTCATCCCAAGCTCGCGGGCTTAGAGGATCTGTGGTGTCGGCATAATTCGCTTCTTGTAGTTGCCAATAGCCGACGTTGCCGACCACGACAGCTTTTTCAATTTGATGATTGAGTCCGTCAAAGAATGAAAGAATCCAAACGGCCATCACCACGGAAAGCGAAACGGAGAGACCAATAAAAAAACTACGTCCGCGATTACGGTTGACGTTTTTTTTGGCGAGCTTAAAAAGATAGCGATTGGCAGTTTTCAATAGGACTTCCTGATATGCACTCCATTCTAACTCACGGGAGTGAAATCAGTGAAAGAATCAGGACAATGCTGCGTTGCTAGGTGAGCAGCGCTTTCAAGGCATGTTCACGACACAGGGCAATTTCTTGATCGGTGATTTCCCCTGTATGTCCCATAATGGCGGAGAGGCGGATACCGTGTTTACGAGCAAGTTGGTCAATTTCAATCACCTTGTCGTAATCAAGTTCGCGAGAAAGACTGAAATTTTCAAAGCGGCCTTCCATCGCAAGGAGTGCAGTCTCGGCCAGGCAGGCATAAACGGCGCCTCCCTCGAGATTGAGAGTTTTTCCGATCTTAACTTGTCCAGGTAACTCAACTTCCCCGCTGGCAATGACCAATACATCTGGCCGCGTAGAAACATCATCAAGATCTAAATCGAACGGACGGCTGACATCACAGATCACGGCGCCGGCCTTTACTTTGGAAATATCCATGACCTTCTCACCCTGCGCCGAAGTGGAGGTGATGATCAAGTCGCAGTCCGGAGAATACTTGTCTGGATGAGTCGAGCCGACGATCTCTGTATTGGGGCAATGGGCTTTCATTTCATCAACGAGATCAAGCACCTTGTACGGGCGCGGTGCCACCAAAATAACTTTTTCCCATTGATGACAGAGATGGCGCACGCACACTTTGCCAATACTGCCTGTCGCCCCAATGACCATGGCCGTGCCTTGGTAGCGCCCATCCGCACCTTTCTTTACGAGATCCATGCGCTCGAGTCCGTAGCTGGCCGCCCAGAGAGTGGCCGCTGCAGAAAGAGAGTTGCCCGTGGTCACGGGAATTGGAGAACGGTTGGCGATGGTTACGCCGGCGTCACCTACGATTTTGGTGTAGGCCCCGAGACCAATGATACTGGTGCCGCGATTGTGCGCGAGCAGACACAGTTGATGAATGCGGCGGTAAATACTTTCTGGGTCTTGGCGTAAGAGTTGTTTCGGTGTGGCCGGAATAACGTAAAGCTCACCTTCCACTTCCTGCCCGTTGAATTCAGACTTGATGCCTTTCATTTTGCAGTAGTAGAAACCGGGAACTTTCCCCATGAGTTTTTCAATTCCGCGAGCGAGGGGAAGCTTGGCCATGTTCTTCATGCCAGGAACTTGGAAGAGCTGTTTTTGCGTTAGCGGATGAATAACAAAAGCGAATTGCGCCGTCTTCGGTTTCGTTTCTGTGCTTATGATGGTGGGGTGGGCATCCAGTGAACGGACTTCTTGCAAGAGAGTTTCTTCATCGAGCACTTTGGTCGTTTGATGAGCGAGGAAGAGCGCCTCCAGGGCCGCGCAACCGATATCAGGATGGGCCGGGAATTCAGGAAAACAGCTGATGATTCGTCCGGCACCTGCTGCTAAAAGTTTTTCTTTGGTGAAGCGGTCGAGTGAGTCCACGATGACGGTTTTTCCCTCGAGAGGCCAGAGCTTTACGTAATCAAGTTGCGTCTTATGAATAATATAAACATCGCAGCGATGGAACTCGCGCATGAGAGGTGTGCGAAAGATCAGCGAATCATAGTCTTTGGTAAAGTTTTTTCCGACGGACACTTTCATCAACGCAGGGGCCAGTCGACCCATGGCTTTGGTGAGCTGTCGCGAAGAGTGCATCAACTGCGGAATGCCTAGCGAGAAATAGAGATCTGCAAAAACTAAATCGGTGGTGTGCTCTTCAAAGAAATGTAGAAAGTCGGCCTGAAAAATCCCGCAGAAAAAACCGATCTTTTTTTGACTCAAAAGATGGGGCTCACGTTTCAGCAAGCTCTTGAGGGCCCACAAAAATGAAGTCTTTCGCAACAAGGTACCATCGGCAACCGGTGTGGCACCGGCCGCTTCACGGAGTTGTTTGTAGACAGGATGAATAATCGTTTCGCGACCGACTTTGAGAATAGGTGGGAAGCCTGCCACCGCAAAAACATCACATTCATGTTTAAAATTCCGCAGAAGGTGAAGGGCGAGGTCAACGTTGGCATCTACGCCGAGGCGCTTGAGACGGTAGTCTTCGCCCTTAAAACTAAAGTTAGCGTCGTAGTTTTCGCTCGATGGCCCGTAGGCGATCTTGATGATCTCTTTCATTTGAAAAGCTCCCGCGCGCCTTCCACAATCTTTGGAAGATAGTCATTGAAGAGCGGTGCCTTCAGAAGCGGGAAATCTTCATCGAGGTGTTCTCGGGAAAAGCTGGCGGTCGAGTAGAGATAGGGTGCCACTTCACGAGGAATACCAAGGAAAGGGAGCACGGGATTAAACATGCGCGTCTCAGGCATGCGACGAACCATTAAAGGAACACTGTAGGCCTTGAGAGAATCACGCAAGAAGTTTTCTACCAGTAGATTTTCCTGCGAAACGAGATGATAAGAGCGCAGAGCATGGGCTGTGGGTTTATCCACCATGGTCGCGAGCCAATCGGCCAAAATATTCACCGGGAGCAGTGGAACTTGTGCTCCCTTGCTGCCAACGATGGGAAAAAAAGGCATGCGGCGAGTGATGCTCTTCCACTGTCTCATCTGATTGAAGAGTCGGAAGAAAAAGTAAGGCCCGTCGATTTTATCCATGACACCTGTCAGGGAATCACCCACGATCACACCCGGGCGGTAGATGCGAACTTTCGTTTCGCCCCAATTCGCTTGGCGCACGATGCTCTCGGCTTGCAGCTTGGTCTGGGCATAGTGATCGGCCAATTTGCTGGTGGCATCCAGTTGGTCTTCTCCGACGTGCCCTTGGCAGTGAGAGTTCACAGCATAGGTACTGATGTAGTGAAAGTAGGGAAGCTTGGTTAGGCGTTGAGCAAACCACACCATGTTCTGCGTCCCGATCACGTTGTGGGTGTAGGCTTCTTCGAGTGGGATAGCAAGATCGTAAGTGCCAGCGAGATGAATGACGGCGTCCGTTTCCTGGAGGATCGCCTCAGTTCCGGCCACGCGCACGACAACGTCGTTGCGTGAGATATCAGCTTCAATGAAATGAACGTTGGGAATATCGCCGAAGGTTTTCTTCGCTCGAGAGAGACTGCTCGGTCGAATGAGTAGGCCAATTTTATGTCCGCGAGCTGCGAGAGCTTTTGTGAGTCGACGACCGATAAAACCTGTCGCGCCGGTCAGCAGGATATTCATTGGAGCTTAGGAATTTCTTCCAGGTTGTGACCAGAGTCATAGAGCATCTGATCATTGACCGCGCAGACGCGCAGGCATTGAGGGACAAGACGAATGGAGTAGCTTTTCTGCGGCTCAAATTGCTCGCCATCACCAAAGAAACTCATCGGCTCTGTCGTTAACGGAGTGATGGTCAGTTTGTCGGTTTCAAAACTGGTCACGTTCTCGCCATGGGCCGGCATTCCCGTGCGAAGAATGCGCACGATGCACTGGATGAAACTCATCTTGTCTTGATGATGAAACACGGTCACGTTGAAGGTGCCATCCGTGTTGTTGGTTTCGGGGGCCACACGGAACTTTCCACCCAAGAAAGGCTGGTTGTTCACTAAGACTAAAGGGCTTGTTACGACATCAAGTTGAGGAGCATCTGGTGAGCTAAGCTTGATGTCATGCAGAGGAAAGGGACGAGTCATCAAATGTTGCAAAAGAGTGAAGCCGTAGATGTCACTCCCAAGAGTGTGCATGAGGTTCTTAAAGATCTGTCCTGACTTTCTTTTTTCGTTTATTTCTTGAGCCACGATGGCCGCGATACCAATGCCACCATTGGAGACCATGGCGCGCCCGTTGACTTCAATCACATCCACCAAACGTGTGTGCTGAGCATGGAAGACGTTAGCGATTTTGCGAATGTTCGGTGTCAGTCCAAGGTCACCAGCAAAGTCATTGGCCGTGCCTGAAGGAATCACCATCAAACGTGTTTCTTGATGGAGGAGTTTTTGCGCGATGGTATTGGCCGTGCCGTCTCCACCTACGGAGAAGACATACTCTTTGCCGGTCTTGAGATCGTCGTCGAGATTTGTAAGCAGTTCTTCGCGTGATTGAGGGTAGCGGAACGTCACGTCATGGCGAAAAAAGAATTTACGCAACTCACTCTCTGAGTGAGGGAGACCACCACGGCCCGCCTTGGAGTTGTGATAAAAAACGATAGAAGCCATAGGCCTAATTCTAGCCCCGAATGGCTTGTGGAAGGGGGGAGCTGGAAATACTTACATGGACGGAGTGCTTCCTGACTGTTTAAGTCATTTCTAGCACTTGGCCGGCTTCCGGCTATACTTGTAGGTATGTTGGCAACATCGTTCTGGCTAAAAATCATCGTCATGATTCTTCCCCTTATTGTGGGGGGAATACTACATATGCTGGTAGTGAGATTTGATCATTTCTCCTTTCTCAAAATTCCGATTCATTTGCAGGCCTTGGGAGCGAATAAGACCTGGCGCGGGCTGATCGTGATGCCCTTACTGACGGTGTTGGGAATGTGGCCGGCCGAAGTTTTGGATGCTCTCTGGAATACGGGTCTTCTGGTGGGGCATTCCATGCTCGCACTGGGTCTCGCCTTAGGACTTGGTTACGTTATCTCTGAGCTACCAAATTCCTACGTCAAACGCCGCATGGGCATCAAACCGGGCGAGACATCAGATCGTTATCCCTGGCTGTTTTCATTTCTTGATCAGACCGACTCGGCCGTGGGCTGCATTATTGTCTACGCCCTTTTTGGTATTGGGGATGGCTCGCTGTGGACAGTGCTGTTTTTCTTCGGTGCAGTCGTTCATGTCGTCGTGAATTTAATTTTGTGGGCCTGCGGATTACGCCGCCAACCTTTGTGAGAATTTTATGCTGAAGCGTCTGATGATTTATTTCAAAGAGATGTACCCACTAAGCAGTTGGGTAGGAACTTTTCTCTGCGGTTTTATGGTGCTCACTATCGCTTGGCGCTTAGGAAGAATTGATCAACCCTTTGAGTGGCATACCCTGCTTGCCTGTGTTGGCCTGTGTTTCTTCTCACTTCTCTTACGTGTAATGGATGAATTTAAAGACTACGAGCTGGATGTTCGTCTTTTTCCGGATCGCCCATTGCCATCTGGTCGCGTACTGAAAAGTGATTTGAAAGTTTTGGGCTGGGTTTGTGTCGGTGTCAGTATCGCAGTGTCTTTATGGAATCTGGACGTCCTGAGCATGGCCCTGGGCGTGTTGTTTTATTCCTATCTCATGTTGATTTGGTTCGGGTTGGAAAAACAAATCCGCGCTTCGCTACCCTTGGCCTTGCTCACCCATCATCCGATCGTGCTCTTTCATTTCATGTACCTGTTATATGCATCCATGACCACTGCTACGGCGACACAGGATGCGTACTACCTGTTACCCATCTGCTTCATGTTCACCAACTGGGAAATCTCACGCAAAATCAAGCAACCACGCGATGAAAACGCCTATGTGACTTACTCGAAAATTTGGGGACCGCGTTTAGCTGTTTCTATTACGCTCTTTTTCCAAGCGATCGTGGCAGGAACGGCTTTGTTCCTCTTACAGAAGATGGACACCACAGCGATCTGGTCATGGGGTTATGGTGCAGTTCAGCTCGTACTCATGGCACCTTCGATCTACTTCTTATTCACACTTAAGATCAATAAGCCCCTGAAGCAGTGGGCAGAAGCCCAGATATTATGGAACGTGATTTTCCTTCTGGTCGCAGGTTGGTGGGGATGATTCATCCGGTTCTTCCACCCTCACTTGCAGACCGAGAGATCGTAGGTGGCAAAGGCCATCAACTCTTGGCATTGGTAGAGGCCGGACAGCGCGTGCCACCGTTTTTGGTTTTACCAACAACTGTCGGTGATGAGCTGGCCCGTACAGGTGAAATTCCGTCCGGCACCATGGTGGAAGTCTTTCGCCATGTTGATTCGTGGCAACCACGTTGGGTGGCGGTGCGCTCGTCGGTGACTGGTGAAGACGGCCAGGGCGCAAGCTTCGCCGGATTGTTTGAGACGTTCCTCTATGTCACCCGCGAGCAGCTGGTGGAAAAAATCAAAGACGCGTACCAGGCGATCCAAAGTGATCGCGTGCGGGCCTATTGCAAAGAAAAAAATATCACCCAAGAACTCAAAATGGCGGTGGTGATTCAGAAGATGCTCGATCCTCGTGTTTCTGGCGTCGCTTTCAGCCGCTCTCCTGTGGCGCCCACTGCTGATGTGGTGATTGATGCAGCCTGGGGTGTGGGTGAGGGTGTCGTTTCGGGTTTAGTTGAGACGGATCACTGGCGTGTTTCCCGCTTGGAAGAAATTCTTATTGAGCGCGTGGCCGAGAAAAAAACCGCCCTCGGTGCAAATCCTCAAGGCGGAACTCGCGGAGTCGATGTACCAAGCGAGAAACAGAGCATTCCTTGTTTGCTCGAAAGCGAAGTGAACGAGTTAGTTCAAGAGACATTACGCTTAGAAAAGAAACGCGGACATCCCATTGATGTGGAATGGGCCTATGAGGATGATAAACTTTATTTCCTGCAAGTTCGCCCGATCACGCAGGAATTTCCGCCACTCAAAAGTTACACCGATACGAATCTAACGGAGTCATATCCCGGAGTCGTTTCGCCTTTTACCGCGAGCTTCGTGAAAATCGGCTATCGCAATGTGTTCGCCGAGTCTGCTGTGTTGTTGGGGGCAAGTGGCAAGCGCTTAGAAGAGCTGATGGGACATTATCAAAGTCTTGTGGCCGAGGTTGGCCATCATCTCTACTACGATCTCGAGCATTACTACGCCGTTTTGAGTGCACTTCCCGGTGGAAAGAAGAATATAGAGAACTGGCATCGCATGATCGGTGGCAAAAAAGAAGGCATGGATGTGCCTGAGCTTTTGGCGCCACTGGGTGCTTGGGAGCAAATGAAAGCGTTGCTGAAATTAGTGCGTCTGATTTTAGCGCAAGACCGTGTGCTGTCTCGTTTCAGTGATAGCTTAGAAGTTCACAAAAAAATTATTCGTGAAAAAGTCCACGCGACGACCAGTGCGCAAGAAACCTTTCAACTGATTCATTCCACGCTGGCTCGCCCCATGGGTTTTGGCCTCACGGCATTGAACGACGTCATTCTCATGATTGGGGTGAAAGGTCTGTCGGCGTTACTCGCCTCTCAAGGCAAGGGAGAAGAAATTCTCGCTCCTATGCTCAAGACCGGTGAAGAAGTCGAATCTCTCAAGCCATTAAGAGCTCTTAAAGTACTGATAGCGGACCTGCCGGAAGACTTTTGGCCAACATGGATTGAAGTCACACAAAATGCAGAACTGTGGGGAGATATCTACGGACCTATTTGGGAGCAGCTTCGCCAGAAAGGCTGGGGGCGTGAAGCCACACTGCTCGCCGGCTTCTTGGCGAGCTACGGTGACCGCTCATTTGAAGAGCTGAAACTTGAAAGTCCTACTCTGCGCCAGTCACCTGGTGATTTTGTGCGGCTCATGCAATTTATGCGTAACTCAACTGCAGCTGAGAAACAGAAACATAACAAACTGGATTTTTCCGTGGAAAGTTTCACGGGTTGGCGTCGTTGGGCCTGGAACATCTGTTGGAAGATAACCAAACGTTCAATTCACTGGCGCGAGCATACGCGTTTGTTGCGAGGACAGTTCTTTAATCTTGTTCGCGAGATGGTGGTGCGCGGAGCCGAGCAACTGCGCGGCGATTTCCCGGCATTTCATCCATTTAAGCGCGATGATTTTTTTAATCCCAGCATGGATGATTACCTCGCGTTTGCTCAAGGAAAAATGAATGAGCAGGAACTTGTTCAATTGATGAAAGACAAAGCGGGCTGGCAAACCGCCAAGGGACCCTTTGCTGAATTCTTAGTGGTCGGGAAGGATGAACTCCCGCTCTCCACAGTTCCGGTCGCCGTGAACGTGGGAGATCTCGTGGGACAGACGGCGGCCCAAGGAAAAGTCAGTGGTCGCCCCTTGGTTCTCGAAAGTCCAACGGAGGCCATGGAGTACGGAGACTTGAGTGATTGTATTCTTGTCACACGCCATACTGATCCGGCGTGGGTCTACATCATGAGTCAGTGTCGTGGATTGATTTCTGAAAAAGGATCTCTTCTGAGTCATACAGCGATCATCGGCCGCGAGCTCTCCATTCCTACTTTGGTGGGTGTGCGAGGCGCGGTCAATGCCCTTCGTGGCGTGGAGCGGATTACATTAGATGCAGATGCAGGAAAGGTTGAGATCAGTGGACATTAAAGGACCTAATAGAGGCGGCGTTCTCGGTGATATCCGTGAGTATATGGGTGATCCCTGGGCGTTCGTGAATGACTGCCATGAGAAGTATGGCCACCGTGTGAAACTACGCATGCTTCATCAACGCGCTTATTTGATTTCTCATGCCGATGATATTATGGCGATCTTGCAGGAGAAGCCTGATTCTTTTGTGAAAGGGCGCACCTTCAAGAAATTGAAGCTTCTCTTAGGTGAAGGTCTTATCACCAGTGAAGGTGAAATGTGGAAAAAACAAAACCGACTCATGCGTCCGGTGTTTGGTTTGAAGCACATGTACAATTTGGTGCCCTCGATTCAACAAATCATTAGTGATCACTGTAAGTGGAAAGATCAATCTACGGTGAACATTCATGCAGAGATGAATGAACTCACCCTTAAAATCATTGCTCGTACATTATTTGCTTTGGATCTCTCGGAAGAGGCCCCGACGTTTCTCAAAGACGTTGAGTATATGATGCACTTTCTTATCAAACGTGTGCGTACCCTCGCGGCTCCGCCGATGTGGCTGCCGCTCGCATCTCATCGCGAGTTCTTTGCCGCTCGAGCGCGCTTTGATGGTTTGATTGAGCGCCTATTGCAGCAACGCCGTCAAGCTGGTGTGGCCGCTTCGAATGATCTTTTGCAAATCTTGATGGATGCGAAGGACGAAGACGGTCAGAGTATGAGCGATCAGCAGATCCGTGATGAGATCATTACCATTCTCATGGCGGGCCACGAAACCATCACCAACAGCATGGCCTGGACCATGATTGAACTAGCGAAGCATCCTGAGTATCAGGAGCGCTTAGCACTTGAGACACAGAGCTTTTGGTTAGAGGGTAAACTGCAAGAAGCCCCTTTCAATAAAGTGAATCTACACCTTGCTGTCATGGATGAAGGAATGCGTTTGTGGCCACCCGTTTGGGCTTTCATGCGACAAGCAGGTAAAAATGTGAATGTGAATGGACTGGAACTCAAAAAAGGCGACATTGTTTTTTTAATGCCGTTTTTCGCTCAACGCTCAAAAGATTTTTGGCAAGATCCGCTCACGTTTCGACCAGAGAGATTCCTGCCGCCGGAAAGAGAGACGATGAAAGCCGGAGCCTATTTCCCATTTGGGCTCGGCCCACGCATGTGCATTGGGAAAATCTTTGCGCAAGTGGAAGCGAAACTCATCTTGTCGCATCTTTGCAGTCAGTATCAATGGGCATTGCCCTCACCGGAAAAACAAACAGTAGAAGCGGGAATTACCTTGCGTGCGACCAATAACATCCACCTCAAAGTGACCAAACGATGAGGATTGAAAAACGCACCACTTGGGATGAGGCCTTCTTTCAGGATTGGGTTGCTCAGCATAAGCGACTCTACGCCAGTGAGAAACGTGTGCTGCCAGAGTCAGTCGATGATTATCGCGCCCTACTCGCGGATCCCCACAGTTTTCCCCAAGACAAGTGGATCGCTCTTTCACTCTATTCAGAAAAAGAGTTGCGTGTTCGGGCCTTGGTTGTCGTCTCGAGCTTTCGTCCCGAGGTGGCCAAGGTGGGCTTTATTGAAAGTGATGACGCTCCTTTAGACTTTAGGTTCTTGTGGGATGAAGTAGAGAAGGCCGCCAAAGAGTTGGGGGCAAGAAAGCTTAAGGGCCCGATCAATATGCATTTCTTCGTCAGCTATCGCTGGAAGACGTGGAGCAAGGCCAAGCCCTTTTATGGTGAGCCCATGCAGAAGCCTTATTACCCTGAACTATTTCGAGCTGTCGGAATGGAACAGGCCAAAACCTGGGATACATTCCGCATTCGTTTTTGGCGCAGCAAACGTCAGTACGGTGAAATCCGTGAAGCGAAGAAGCCTGAGCATCGACTGCATATCCGTGGCGTGGATATGTCTCGCTTCGACGAAGAGATGGCAACAATCCATCAGCTCTTCACCACCACGTTTCATGAAATGCCGGAGTTTGAACCGATTCCCTTAGAGACCTTCAAAAAACTCTACGCCGGCTTCCGCCACATTATCAGCCCTCTGTTTGCTTTTATCATTGAGCATGATGGAAAGCCGGTGGCGTTTTGTGTGAATTTCATGGATCCACACGCCATTATTCTGCAATACCACCGCCTGCAAAAAAATCTCCCGAGTAAGCTCGCGCAGCTCTGGCTTCTCATTCGTATTAAAATGAATTTTAGCCGGCTTTTGATCATGTACGTGGGACGTTTGCCGGCACCGGACGGCAAAGAGTTTAAAGGGATTCAGAGCTTAGTGGCGAAGAAGATGTTCTGGCCCGTAGCACTCTCGCAACCACACTTACTGATTTGTTACACGGCAGAGGATAGCCCGGCATTGAAGAGTTACACCGAAGATCAGAAAGAGATGATTTCCAAGTATGCGGTGTTTGCGAAGAATTTAAATTAATTCGGAGCGACGTTTAAAATACACGCCGAGATCATGAAAGCTCACTTCAATAAACTCATAGCCTAAATCCCTTCCATCGATTTGAGATTGGTTGAACTGATCGATGAGTTCAAGCAACGTCGTGAGGTGGTGGATTTGTAATGTCATGTGAAGAAGCCAGTCACGGCGTTGATCTGTGGTGCGCAGATCGGCGCACGCAAGCAAAAGTCTTTCACGCAAATCGCGCGCGTGCTGAGAGAGCTGGGCTTCATCCCAGTCGGTCGGCGGTAGCGAAATGTGGTGGGCACCAGGCGGTGCGAGGGACTTTTCCATACTGATTTATAAGCAAACTTCAGGCCACCAGAATCGTTATGATCTCAAGCCCTTAGAGGCTTGGCCTGACCATTTCTTGGTCGTTTTCGTCAGGTAAGTGTCTAAAAATTCATCTTTTTCTGAAGGACTCCGAGAAGCCTCATAGGAGACTCCCATGTCCGCCACAAGTGCAAAACCAGTTTTCTTCCAATGGCAAAAGAGCCACGGTTACCCCGTGTTCTTGCGTATGGAACGCGAGCTGATGGAAGGGCGTCTACAAAAGCTGATCACTGATTTAGGTTTCCAAGAAATTCCGGAAGCTGATCATAAAAAAATTCCTGCTAACCGTCCCGGCACAAAAATTCTCACTCTCAGTCGCGCCTCAACTCGCGTGGCACAACAAGTGATGTTGCCGGACTCGATGGATAAGTATGGCCATGAAGTGTTGTCATACCAAGGCAGCGCTCACATTTATCTTTATCGTCGTCTGGGTATGATGGTGTTTTCACCTGCTAGTGCGATGTGGGAACTCGGTCTTGTGAGCCAACTCGAAACCACTGAAGACCTTATGGGTTTGCGTGTGATGCTGAATCGTTTTCTTGCATGGGCGCTTGCGCCGATGGGAGTCATTGGCTTCTGGGGTGTCGCTACCACTGAAGGTCTCGTCGCCATGAAGCAGTCGCAATCGTTTGGTGAGATGGTGACGGTCGATGTAGAGAAGCGCATGATGTTTTCTTCATCGGGTGCTCTGCCATTGCAAGCTGGTTTTACCATTTTGCGCGCTGACAAAGTCGGTCCAACGGGCCGCCGTTTATCACCCGAAGAACTGGTCAGTTTCTTGAGCACTTCAAACGTCTATCTGACTCATGGAAGCTTGCCTTTCACACTCAAGAAAGCCGCTTTGACTCTTGGCTCAGCAGTGCGCGGTGAGTGGAGCGGTCACTCAACTCCTGCTGATGGGTTGTCGAACGCCTAAGCTCCCGCTACGATCATCCCATGACAAACTCTTGGATCGACCCTGTTTTCTTTGAAATAGGCCCCTTGCAAGTTCGCTGGTACGGATTGATGTACGTAGCAGGCTTTGCAGTAGGCAGCTGGTTACTCACGCGCTTGGCGAAGACCGGCTTCTGGCCGCTCCCTAAAGAGAAGGTCGATCAATACGTCACTGCGCTCATCGTCGGCATGTTCCTTGGCGCACGCACGGCTTACGTTTTCATCTACAATTGGGACTATTACTCAGGCCACCTCGACGAGATCTTCCACGTCTGGCGCGGCGGTCTTTCATTCCACGGCGCAGTCTTTGGTATGTGTCTCGCTACCGCTTGGTTTGCTCGTAAAAATAAAGTCCATTGGTTTCAGATCGCGGACTGCATGGCAGTGGCGGGTCTACAGGGGATTTTCTTTGGCCGCATGGGTAACTTCATCAATGCCGAACTCTATGGACGCGTGACGACGTCACCTCTGGGAATTATCTTTCCAGGTGCGGGCCCTTATCCACGCCATGCTTCGCAACTCTACGAAGGCATCATGGAAGGCATCGTGCTCGCGATCATTATCTATTTCATTCATCGTCGTCAGCGCTACTACGGCCTGGTGAGCTCAGTCTTCTTGGTGGGCTACGGAACTTTCCGTTTCATCGTCGAGTTCTTCCGCGAGCCTGACTCGCAACTCGGCTACTACTTCGGTGGTCTTACGATGGGGCAGATTTTGTGCTTGTTGATGTTGCCGTTGGCAGGTGTGCTGTACGCGTGGTCACAGAAAGCGAAGATTCCGAATCCGCTGGTGGCTAAGAATCCTTCAAGAGCTTAAGGGCGTTGGCAGATACGTTATTGGCTTGCATCATCACTGAGCCAGCGGCCTGCACTTTCAATTCGCCTCTGATCTTTTCTGATGTCTCATGAGCGAAGTCCGCATCCATGCGCTGAGACATTGCAGCTGTCTCATTGAGACGGCTGGTATCGAGATTATTTACGGTGGCCTGCATGCGGTTCTGAATGGCGCCAAGTGCAGCTCTTGTCTTAGCAAGTCTTTCAATACCAGTATCGATGTAGCCGAGGTTCAAGCGAGCTTCTTCCGCTGTGGGGATAGAAGAGTCGACGATCTGAAGACTGAATTCAGTCACGATCATTTTTGCGCGATCAACTTCCATCTGAGAAGTTTCGTCGTTATGAAGACCAATCTGGTACGTACGATTTTTTGTGCTACGGAAAAGATTGTCACCGAGGAAATTCGCACTCTGAGTCGTTCGCTCGATTTCTGAACGGAGTGCCATGTACTCGAAGTTGATGTTGTTGCGATCTTCGTCAACGAGATGATCACTTGAAGCTTGTACTGAAAGTTCTTTCAAGCGAACGAGCATATTCCCAATTTCGTTCAACGTTCCTTCTGCAATTTGGAATTCTGAGATCGCATCACTTGCGTTTCTCATGGCCTGGTAATTTGATTTGATGTTTGATTTTTGTTTTGTGCCGATCGCCAATGATGCAGCATCATCACTCGCGTGACGTACACGAGTGCCTTGAGCAAGTTTGCCCGAAGCACTTTCGACGTTTCTGCTATGCTCGTTCATCGATCGATGAGCTTGCATGGCAGAGATGTTGGTATTAATACGCATCAGCCAGTCATATTTTTTCTTCCGTGATTAAGTTTTATCTCCACGCAATCCATGCGCAGAAACGTAGTAACTTATCGGAATGACAGGCGCCGAAGTTGAGAAAATTACTGACTAAATCATTTTTGATTGGATATTGATTTGATCAATATTTGGGATGTCTTAACAGACAGTTAGAGTCTTACAGAGAGGAGTCCGAGTGAAAGGGTCCAGTATAAAAAATTAAAGTAAAAGAGCTAAAGTCCGAGTCACGAATTCGCAAAAAAAAATCAAAAAACTCAAAAAAATGCCTCAAAAAAGAGGATGTATTGCACAAGTGGCAATATCTTCCCGACACGCCTCTAAAAGCCGGCGAAGTCGGTTGCTAACCATTTAATATTAATCACTTTTTTCTGATAAGAAATTTTAAACAATTTTAGGCCTGCGCCATTCTTGGCGGGGTTAAAGTAGGTAGTGGGAAATTATAAAGGTTTTCTTAAAAATGTTTAAGTTTCAGGCCATCAACTTCATCCTCATGCTCCTTGTGAGCTTCGGTTGCAATAATCCGAAGGGAAGTTCTGTTATTGGCTCAAACCACACACCACTTTTGCTTCCTCCTGCAGCTTTTTCATTCACACAAGTTCGCGCGGTCAACGGCAACGTGCAAATTCTTTGGCAAACTTCGAATCGAGCTGCCACTTACGAGTTCATGATGGGAACAGATCCCAACGTGATCACAACACCGATCTCTTCATGTTCGAACGATCGCGAGTCATGTCAGCTCACAGGTCTTGATGCCAACACGCTTTACTACTACAGCGTGAAAGCGATTAACTCTGCCGGTTCAAAAATCGTCACGGCCCCTACTCGTTCACGCGCTGTCGGAAGTTTCGATATCAGCTCTGCTACAGCTGGAGACAAAGAAATCGCGTTCAGTTGGGGAGCATCAGCAAACGCCACATCTTACAATCTGATCTACGGCACTGTTCCTGGGTCATATCCAAATTCAGTCACTGGTATCACGTCTCCTTACACGCTCACTGGTCTGTCGAACGGCACGATGTATTACGCTCGAATCGTGGCGGTGAACTCAGACAATGGTTACGCTTTAAGCACAACGGAAGCTGACGAAAGACCGTTTGGCCCACTCGGTGCACCTCAGGGTTTAGCTGCGACTGCAACACCCGGTGTGATCAATCTCAACTGGAATGATCTCGGTGGTGCTACCAGCTACGAGATTTGGGATTCAACTGGATCAACACTCATTGGCACAAGTGCGACGAGTGACTTTACGCATAGTCACGGTTCTAACGGAACAACCTACACCTACAAAGTTCGCGGACTCAATGGTTTCAACGGTGCGTTTTCTGCAGTCGTAACAGCGCGTTCGATTGCGGCTTTCTCGATTGGCTCTGCCGTCACCGGCCCACTTCCAGGTCAAGTGACTGTGACCTGGCCGACGCCAGTGACGGGGGCAGCGTCTTACAACATTCGCTATGGTTCAAATCCTGCGTCACTGTCATCGCAAGTGACAAACGTCACATCTCCCTACGTCTTCTCAGGACTCACGGGTGGATTGACTTACTACTTCACAGTCGTCGCAGCGAACACTGTGGGTCTCGGCACAACACAAAATTCTTCAAACCAACTTTCTGCGACTCCAGTCGCAGCGATCGCTGCTCCAACAGGTTTGACGGCAGTCGCGGCTCCGACCGGCGTGACTTTGAACTGGTCAACGGTACCAGGAGCTTCGCAGTACAATATTTATCGCGGCACTTCGACTGGTTCCTATACCTTTGTGAATAGTTCAGCGACGACTTCATTCTTAGATACCGGTGCGACTCCTGGCTCAACGTACTTCTATGTTGTGCGCTCGTTCAACGGTCTTGAGTCTGCAAATTCTGCAGAAGTTTCCAAGCAACCCATTGCGAACTTCACATTGACCTCTGCAACTGTGGCCACTTTTAGCTCGGCAGATCTCGTATGGGCCGCTGCGACTGGCGCCACGGGTTACGATATTCTCTACGGAACTACGTCGGGGAGTTACACCAGCAACTCTTTGAATCGCACCACACCTACGACTCTTACTGGTCTAACGGCCGCGACGACTTACTATGTTGTTATTCGTGCAAAGAACTCTACAGGTGGGGGAACGACGCTCTTAAGCAACGAGCGGACCTTCACAACTTCAGCGCAGTTCCCAACTGTCACCATCACCGGTTTTGGTCCGATTAACTTCGCCAACAGAACGGCCTACACCCTCAGTGGTACATGTACCGAAAATACTCGCACCGTTTCTCTCACTGTGGGCAGCGTGGCCGGATCGACGACATGTACATCGAATGCTTGGTCTCACACGATGAACGTGAGTGCCGCCGCTGAAAGTGCAGCTCTTTCTATCGTCGCCACCCACACCAATTCGGGTGGGAACAGTGATACGGATTCTAAAACTGTCGTTAAAGACGCGACCAATCCAACGGTCACCATTACGAGTTCGCCGGCCATTCGCATCTCCAATGAAGCGGCCTATGTTCTCAGTGGTACTTGTTCGGAAAATACACGGACAGTGAGCGTTTCAGTGGGTGGCATTAATGCCACACCGACGTGTACCAGTCTGGCGTGGTCGGCGACGATTGATGCTTCAGGACTTTCTGATTCAAGTGCTGTGGCCATAACGGCTGATCTTAATGATGCTGCTGGAAATACGGCCACTCAGGCAACAGCTTCTATCGTAAAAGACACAGTCGCTCCATCGGTGGCCATCACTTCTAGTCCTGTTATCAACAACGCCAACAAAGCGGCCTACACATTGAGCGGGACATGCTCGGAGACGGGCGAAGGTGTGACTGTTAAGGTTGGTGCAGTGACGGGATCGGTGACCTGTACGCTGTTGACTTGGTCGGCCACTCTTAACGTAACTTCAGTGGCTGATTCACCGGGCGTCGTTGTGACGGCCGATCATTCAGACGATGCCGGTAACCCAGCAACCCAAGCGAGCCAACTTGTTGTGAAAGACACTGTGAATCCAACAGTAGCGATCACTTCAATTCCAACAATTATTAACGCGAATAAGAGCGCGTATCCAATCAGTGGTACTTGTTCAGAGAACACACGTACCGTCACCGTTAGTGTGGGCGGAGTGACCGCGACGCCAACATGTAGTACGTCGACTTGGTCAGCAACCATGGATGTGAGTGCTTTGGCGGATGGTCCTTCCATCGCAGTCAGTGCCATTCATACAGACGCAGCCGGTAACTCATTGACCGCTTCAACCACTGTCTTGAAAAATACTGCCTTACCAACAGTGGCGATTACTTCTTCAACTGCGATCAATAATACGAATAAAGCGGCCTATGTCGTGAGTGGTACATGCTCAGAGCCTGGCCGAGCGGTCTCTGTAAATGTGGGTGGGTTGGTCACAGGTACACCGAACTGTTCTGGCTCGGCTTGGACAACCACACTTAACGTGACATCCGTGTCCGATTCATCGAACGTCGCCATCACGGCCGATCATTCGGATAGCGTTGGCAACAATGCGAACCAGGCGTCTACCACTGTTGTGAAAGATGTTGTGATTCCAACTGTAAATATCACTTCAAGTCCGACAATCAATAACGCTAATAAAGATGCCTACACCATCAGTGGTGCTTGCTCTGAAAACACGCGCAACGTATCTGTGAATGTGGGAGGCGTGACCGCGACTCCAGTGTGCTCTGCCCTTGCTTGGACGACGACGTTAGTTGTCAGTGGTATATCTGATGGAGCGTCTATCACAGCCACGGCCTCTCATACCGATGCCGTGGGCAACGCCGCAACTGTCGCTTCAACTACAGTCGCAAAAGATACCTCGAATCCGACAGTCGCCATCACGACTTATCCTGCCATCAATAGTGTCAATGACGCCGCATATACAGTGAGTGGTACATGTTCGGAAAATACTCGTGCAGTATCGGTGAACGTAGGCGGAGTAACAGCTACGCCGACTTGTACCTCATCTGCTTGGTCGAGCACACTCGACGTCACCTCAGTGGGTGATGGTGGGGCCATTTCCATCACAGCAAACCACATCGATGCGGCTGGCAACTCGGCGACTCAGGCCTCTCGTACAGTCGTAAAAGATACCGCGATTCCTACTGTGGCGATTCTTGCGGCACCTGTGATTAATAACGCCAATAAAAATGCCTACATCTTTAGTGGTACTTGTTCTGAAACCGGACGAAATGTTTCGGTGGCAGTCGGCGCCACGACGGGTACAGTTACCTGTACGCTACTCACGTGGACCGCCACGCTGAACGTCTCAGCGAACGCTGATAATGTAAGTCTTCTCATTACAGCGGATCATACGGACGCTGTAGGAAACGCGGCCGTTCAAGCTGCGACCAGTTCTGTGAAGGATACGACTAATCCGACAGTGGCGATCTCTTCCGCTCCTGCCATTAATAATACCAATAAAGCAGCTTACACTGTCAGTGGTACCTGTTCAGAAAACACCAGAGCTGTTTCAGTGAATGTAGGTGGCGTCACCGCTAGCCCGACGTGCTCAACTTTGGCATGGTCAGCGACACTCGATGTGACGAGTGTGAGCGACGGAGCTTCGATTTCTATCACCGCCAATCATAGCGATTCCGCTGGAAACGCGGCGACCCAGGCCTCTACTACAGTTGTCAAAGACACAATCATTCCAACTGTGGCGATTACATCGAGCCCGGTGATTAACAACACCAATAAAGCCGCCTACACCGTAAGTGGTACTTGTTCCGTGAACACACGTTTAGTGTCTGTGAATGTGGGAGGGATTGCTGTCACTCCGACATGTACAACACTTGCTTGGACAACAACAGTCAACGTGACGAGCCTTCTCGATAATTCATCTATTAGTATTACCGCCGATCACGACGATGCCGTAGGGAACGATGCCAACCAAGCGACGGCTTCTGTGTTGAAAGACACAGTGATCCCAACGGTAGCGATTACTTCAAGTCCTGTTATTAATAATGCAAATAAGGCCGCTTACACAGTGGCGGGTACATGTTCTGAAAACGGTAGAAACGTAACAGTCAACGTGGGTGGAGTGGGCGGAACGCCCGTCTGTTCTGCGGGAACTTGGTCAGCAACACTTAGTGTGACAGGTGTGAGTGATGGTGCAAGTGTAGCGATCACTGCGAATCACACGGATCTTGCTGCTAACGCCGCAGTTCAAGCATCGACCACCGTAGTGAAAGATACATCGAATCCAACAGTCGCGATTACCTCATCACCAGTGATCAATAACACTAATAAAGCCGCCTACACGGTGAGTGGTACGTGTTCGGAAAATACCCGCACCGTTGCTGTGAATGTGGGTGGTGTGGCCGGAAATCCAACTTGTACATCAAGTGCTTGGACAACAACATTAGATGTCACTTTAGTCGCGGACAATGCGACAGTGGCGATCACAGCTGATCATTCAGACGTTTCAGGCAACAGCGCGACCCAAGCCACGGCCTCAGTACTTAAAGATACCGGCATCCCAACAGTCGCCATTACTTCAAGCCCAATCATCAATAATACGAATAAGGGCGCGTATATTGTAAGCGGAACTTGTTCGGAGAATGGTCGCACAGTAGCGGTCAATGTAGGCGGCACCATCAACGGCACCCCAAGCTGTAGTTCGAATACATGGACGACGACTCTCAACGTGACCACAGTAGGTGATAATGCCACAGTGGCGATCACAGCGGGACACAGTGATGCCGCTGGAAACGCAGCGACTCAGGCCACGGCTTCAGTGCTTAAAGACACCGTCATTCCTACAGTCGCGATTACTGTTTATCCAAATATCAATGCGGGCAATGCATCTGCCTACACCGTGAGCGGTACATGCTCTGAGAACACCAGAACTGTGACTCTCAGTGTGGGCGGGATTGCGGGTACTCCAACTTGTTCAGCTGGAGCTTGGTCATCTACCTTAAACGTTTCTGGTCTGGCGGATTCGCCCACGATTTCTATTACGGCAAATCACTCAGACGCAGCCGGTAACAACGCAACACAGGCCTCTCGTTCTGTGCAAAAAGTCACAGGCCTTCCAACTGTGGCGATCACTTCAAGTCCTGCGATTAATAACACCAATAAGGCGGCCTACACTCTAAGCGGTACGTGTTCAGAAAATACTCGCACAGTGTCTGTGAGCGTAGGTGGAGTGACAGCGAGTCCTACGTGTACTTCAAGCGCTTGGTCATCCACCCTCGATGTCTCTGGTCTTGCTGATACAGGCTCAGTGGCGATCACGGCGGATCACGATGACTCGGTCGGAAACGACGCGAACCAAGCCACGGCATCTGTCCTTAAAGATACCGTGATTCCGACCGTGGCCATCACGTCAGCTCCAGCGATTAACAACACGAATAAAGCAGCGTATCCGCTCAGCGGAACATGCTCGGAAAATACTCGCACTGTTTCGATTACAGTGGGAATCTTGCCGGGCTCAGCGACTTGTACGTCACTTACGTGGTCGACAACGATCAACGTGACGTCGCTTGCTGACAATGCTTCAGTGACAGTCACGGCGAACCATACGGATGCTGCTCTCAATGCCGCGACTCAGGCTTCGACGATAGTCGTGAAAGATACCGTGATTCCTACTGTGGCGATTTCATCTGCGCCTGCCATCAATAACACCAATGCCAGCGCCTATCCAGTGAGTGGTACCTGCTCTGAAAACACGCGAACAGTAAGTGTGAATGTGGGTGGGGTCGCTGCGACACCGACCTGTACCGCCAGTGCGTGGTCAGCTTCGCTTGATGTCTCGGGCATCTCAGACAGTGCAACCGTCACAGTTACGGCCAACCATAATGATTCCTCGGGTAACAACGCGACTCAAGCATCATCGACTGTCGTTAAAGACACGGCCATTCCGACTGTGGCGATTACCTCAAGCCCAGCGATCAATAACACCAACAAGGCCGCTTACACAGTCAGTGGTACCTGCTCTGAGAATGGTCGAGCTGTCAGTGTAAATGTCGGTGGCATCACAGGTAACCCGAACTGTACCTCTCTCGCTTGGTCAACAACACTGAATGTGACGAGCGTTGTTGATAACGCGTCTGTGGCGATTACGGCCAATCATTCTGATGCTGCTGGCAACGCGGCCACTCAGGCCTCGGCCTCCGTCGTGAAAGACGTCGTTGTTCCAACAGTGGCCATCACGGCCCCAGTTGCCATAAACATCGCTAACGAAACAGCTTACCCCATCAGTGGTACTTGCTCTGAGAATACGCGCACAGTGACTGTGGTTGTGGGTGGCGTAAGTGGAACTCCCACATGTACTGGGGGTGCATGGAGCACGAGTTTAGATGTGAGTGGAGTAGGGGATGGCGGCTCGATCGCGGTTACCGCCAATCATACAGACGCTGTCGGCAACAACGCCGTTCAAGCATCGACCACAACATCGAAAGATACTTCAAATCCTACGGTGGCCATCACGTCATCAACGGCGATCAACAATACCAATAAAGCGGCCTATCCAGTCAGTGGTACGTGTTCTGAAAATACGCGCACGGTAAGTGTGGTGGTTGGGGGTGTTTCGGCGAGCACAACTTGTAGCACTCTGGCCTGGTCGACTTCGGTGGATGTCAGTGGTGTGAGTGACGGCACTTCTATCGCCATCACAGCGAACCACACTGACGCTGCTGGAAACGCAGCGACTCAAGCTTCAACGACAGTGCTGAAGGATACCGTGATTCCAACGGTCGCGATCACCTCAAGTCCAGCCATCAATAATGCCAATAAGGCCGCTTACACCTTGAGCGGAACATGTTCAGAGAACACACGCACTGTGACCGTCAACGTAGGTTCTGTTTCTGGTCCTGCGACTTGTACAACGCTCGCATGGACGGCAACCTTGAATGTAACAACAGTTCCTGATGGAGCTTCTGTTGCCGTGACTGCTCAGCATACCGATTTGGCAGGCAACGCGGCCACAATCGCTTCAACGACTGTGCTCAAAGATACTTCGAATCCAACGGTGGCGATTACATCTAGCCCGGTGATCAATCTTACCAACAACACGGCCTACGTTGTGAGTGGTACGTGTTCTGAGAACACCAGAACAGTCACTGTGAATGTTGGAGGCGTAGGTGCGACTCCGACCTGTACGACGGGAACATGGTCAAGCACACTTGATGTGAGTGGTGTCTCTGATTCAGCTTCAGTGGCCATTACCGCGAACCACACGGATGCCGCTGGCAACAGTGCCACTCAGGCGTCAACGACAGTTGTTAAAGACACAGCGATCCCTACCGTGGCGATCACATCATCGACAGCGATTAACAATACTAATAAAGCTGCTTACGTTGTGAGCGGTACGTGCTCAGAAAACGGCAGAACAGTCAGTGTGGATGTGGGCGGAAGAACCGCAACTCCAACTTGTACGACTTTAGCCTGGTCAGCAACACTTAACATGACTTCAGTCGGTGATTCGGGCGCAGTGGCCGCTTCGGCCACACACGTCGATGCGGCCGGAAACGCGGCCACACCGGCGAGTACAACTTTCCTGAAAGATACCGTAATCCCAACAGTCGCGATCACATCTTCGCCACTCATCAATAATGCTAATAAAGCGTCTTACACTGTGAGTGGTACTTGTTCAGAAAATACTCGTACAGTGAATTTCACCATCGGTCTTCTGTCTCAAACTCCGACGTGTACTGCGAGTACCTGGACTGTCACTTTGGATGTAACAACAGTACCAGATGGCGCAAGCGTTTCTGTGACCGCTAACCACACTGACCTTGCTGGCAACGCGGCCACACAGGCCTCTACAACGGTTGTGAAAGACACCTCGAATCCAACAGTGGCGATCACATCAAGTCCGGTGATCAATAACACGAACAAAGCCGCCTACACAGTAAGCGGTACCTGCTCAGAAAACACACGTCAGGTTGCTGTTCTTGTCGGTGGCAGTGTCTCAGGCACACCAACCTGTAGTGCGGGTGCATGGTCATCCACTCTAGACGTCACAAGTGTATCTGATAGTGGCACGGTCGCGATCACGGCCAATCATACGGATGCTTCTGGTAATACTGCGACTCAAGCTTCTACGACTGTGTTGAAAGATACTGTGATTCCAACTGTCGCCATCACTTCTGCACCGGCGATCAACAACACTAATAAAGCTGCTTATCCAATCAGTGGTACATGTTCTGAAAACACTCGCCAAGTCTCTGTTCTCATCGGTGGTTCAGTGAGTGCTACGCCAACATGTACGACCGGTGCTTGGTCAGCGACTATGAATGTCAGCGGCGTTGCAGATAATGCTTCTGTGTCAGTCACCGCGAACCATACAGATGCCGCTGGCAACGCAGCAACGGTAGCGTCAACCACGATCTCGAAAGACACCGGTCTTCCGACGATTGCGATCAGCTCACCGGCGATCATTAATAATGCCAACAAAGCCGCTTATACTGTGAGCGGCACCTGTTCAGAAACTGGCCGCACGGTTTCAGTCATGGTGGGCAGCGTGAGCGCATCGGATACGTGCACACTTTTGAATTGGACTGTCACTGTGGATGTCACAGCAGTGATTGATTCTGCCTCAGTGCTTATCACCGCCGATCATACAGATGCCGCTGGTAACAATGCGGTTCAAGCGGCCACTTCGACCGTGAAAGACACCTTCAATCCAACTGTTGCTCTCAACGCCGCGGCAGCGATTACCAACGCCAATAGAACGGCCTACACAGTGACAGGTACATGTTCTGAGAACACGCGCACAGTCACAGTGAGTATTGGTGGAGTGCCGGCCTCTCCAAGTTGTTCTGGCGGGACATGGACAACAGGTGCGATCAACGTAACCGCTGCAGCTGATTCGGCGACACTCTCGATCACCGCTAATCACACAGACTCAGCAGGGAACTCGGCTACCACAGCAACGACGACGGTGGTGAAAGACACATTGATTCCAACGGTGGCGATCACATCATCTCCGATAATCAATATCGCTAATCGCTTGGCGTACACGGTGAGCGGTACATGTTCTGAGAATACGCGCACTGTCACAGTGAGCATCGGTGGTGTCGGCGCTACGCCAGCTTGCTCTGGCGGAACATGGACAACGGGTGCTATCAGCGTCAATGCAGCTACTGATTCGGCGACGCTTGCGATCACCGCGAACCACACAGATGTCGTGGGTAACGCTGCGACTCAGGCTTCAGCATCTGTCTTAAAAGATACCGTCGCTCCAACGGTGGCTTTCGCATCAGCAGCAGGAAACCCGGTGTACGGAGCCTTCGTGGTCCGTGCACTCTTTAGCGAAACGGTGACTGGCATGCTGGCAGGTGACTTCACTGTTTCCAATGCAGCAACCTCTGGCTATGCCGTTGTCTCCGGCACGGCCTATGATATTACGGTAACACCATCAGTGGATGGATCTGTGACAGTTGATATGGCAGCCGCAGCCGCTGTCGACGCTGCCGGAAACCCAAGCACGGCAGCAGTTCAATTCACGCGCAACTATCAATCAACGGCGACTTTGGCTTTCGCTGATACATCGACTCACGATTACGGCTCGATCTCAACCGGTGGCTCTGCTGATGTGACCATGGTGATTAATAAAACTGGTGTCGCTAATGCCACCAGCGTCACAGAGATTTCTTTGGCTGCTCCGTTTGCATTTAAAGGTGGGGCCTTCCCTGGCACAGGCGGTACTTGTACCACCACTATTTCAGCAACCTGTACAATTGTTGTCACATTCACACCTACGTCAGGTGTTGTTTCTAATGATTTCGTTCAGCTTCAATACAATAACGGAGCCGCTACTGTTTCGACCTCACGTGCGATCACCGGTACGGGTGTCGTACTCGTGCCGACACTTGTGGAAGTCACGGGTCCAAACGGGATCATGATCAACCAGTGTATTCCATTCACCATTACATCGAAAACCGCTTCGGGCCTGGCCGCTAACGTGACAGCAAACCAAACGGTTAACTTGGTCGTGAACAACGGTGCTGGCGGATTCTTCTCGAATGCGACCTGTGCAACAGCGGCTACATCAACCATCATTAACAACGGTACGAGCTCTCGGATCATTTACTTCCGCGCCACCACAGCGAACCAAAATTTAACTCTCGTGTTTAACCCAACGACTCTCACGCCGACGACGAAGTATGTGGAGACGTCGACAGCTCCGACAAGAATTTCAGTGAATCCACCAGCGGAGATGCAAACAAACGCCTGCGTACCTGTTGTCGTTGACTTCGTCGACGCCGTCGGTAACAAAGCAGGACGAGCGGTCGCGGTGACAGTTAACCTTACCGAGAACGGAAACGCGGTTTATTACAGCGACAGCCTATGCTCTGGCGTGATCACGTCGACGTCGTTCCCTGCATTCACGGAAAGCAAAACCGTGTACGTGAAGAACGCCACGACCCAAGCTATCACATTGACCTTCACAGACGCCGCCGCTGTTCTTACTACTGATACGGCTCCGGTTTCATTCGTGAGTGCACTCACCTGGTGGAACACCGCCTTCTTTAAGCGTATCCCGATCACCCTTGATAACCTTGACCAGGCCGTGACCCACACGGGCATTCAAGTTCTCGTGAGACTGAACTCAAGCCGCATCAGTTACGCCGATACGCTTGCGGGCGGTGCCGATGTCCGCTTTACGCTGGACGATCATACGACCGTGTTAAGCTACGATATCGAGTCGTGGAATGCTGCCGGCGAAAGTCTTGTTTGGGTACGTATTCCTACGCTGGCGGCGAGTTCACAGCGAATTATCTACATGTACTACGATAACGTCTCCGCCTCGACGACGGAAAGCGCCTCGGCGACCTGGAGTGGCTACTCAGGCGTTTGGAACATGGACAAGAGTGGTGCTAACTACATCGACGCGACAGGTTCCGGTAAAACAGGAACGCCTGTAGGTACAGTCACTGATGTTGCTGGCCCAACCGGCAGCTCGATTTCCTTGAACGGTTCATCGTCCATCAACACGGGCTTCGCCCTCGAAACGATCATTGGCAGAACTTCGACATTCTCTACCTGGATGAGGTCGACTCAAGCTGGTAACAACACTGTTTGGCTTTCTCCGGGAATCACCGGCGTTGAAGAGTCGGGTGGTGGTAATGATATTTTCTTTGGTCACATGAACGCTGCTGGGTTCATCCAGGTGACTGCGGGTAACGGTGCTTCCTCTACTTCGACCTTTAAGGTCAACGACAACAACTGGCGTCTTGTGACCATGTCTCGTAACGAAACCAACGGTGCTGTGCGCTTCTACGTTAACGGTGTTCTAACGGGCACGGCCACCAGTGAATCTGGCAACAAGAGCACGACGTTCAATAGTTTCGGTTTCGTTCGCAATACGGGTGGGGCTTCGAACTTCTACAATGGCTTGCTCGACGGTATCCGCCTCTCGAACTCAATCCTCACGGATGATCGAATCAAAGCCGAGTACAAGTTCTCGATTGAGACCAACATCACCTACGGTGCTCCGGAAGATCTCTAGAATTTAAAAAGTGAAGTTGATAACGCCGGCGTAGCCAAAGACTTCATGAACGAAGTTCACTTCGGCGTTTGGCGCAGAGGCGTATTGGTAGAAACCTTTGATCAGATAGCTCGTACCCAACGGACCGATCCATCCGATGCGTGCGAAGCCCTCGGCGCCTGCTCCTGCTTCTGTTAGGATGTCACCGCCCTCAACGGGAAAGAGCACAAAAGCTTTCGCTCCTACTCCCCACAGAAGACCAATTCGACGGCGCTGGTGAGCGGTCCACGAAATGCCACCTTGGCCAAAGCTTGCTTTAATCACCTCGAACTCGCCGGGTGACTTGTTGAAATACAACGGGCGTTCTTGCTGCATAACAAAATACCCAATGCGAGAGTTGGTACCCGTCTTGGTGATGATCTCGACGCCGTACTGGAGAAGTTCTTTGCGCTCGCTCTTGATTTCCTGCTCACCGGAAGGTTCGTCGAAGCGCACGAATTGCAATCCTCCGAATAGACGGATGCCCCAGTTCTGACTTAACCGAGTGGTCAATGAGCCGATCCAGTAAGGAAACTGTGGCGAGGTGAGCTTACCTCTGGAGTTATTACTTTTTTGCTCACCCTCAAGGGAGTGGTACGCGAGACCATACTCGCCAGAGAATTCAAATCGCTCGATATTGATTTCTGCTTGCGCAGCCGTGGTCATGAAAATGAGAGTGAGAAGCAGGACTTTCATCCTCAGATTTTATAAGAAATTCTTAACAAGTGCATCTGAGGTCAGATTTTCCTAAGGAGAAGTACTTAATTGCTCGTGTTGCGACTTGAATCCCTGAGGCGCCTTGTCTTTACTAGGACTCACCGAAAAATAGAGTGGAAAACAGGTGATTGTGCAGGCCGCAGAGTAATGCATGATCTTGTCCGCGTCTTCCCAGCGATAGTAGGCTTCTTCGTCGACGCGCTTGTATTTTTGCTGTTTTCCCCATCGCTTGATGAGCGAATGGTGGAAAATATCATGCAAGAAATACGAAGGAAGAGTGGCGAACATATCGAGCACTTTTTCTTGATCAACTTGCACCAGCACCGGAAATTTATAGCGGATCTGAGCGACCCAAAATCTGAGGGTGCGAGTGCCATTCTTGTCTTGCATCACTTCGCCTTTACCGTACTTGGCTTCAATCGTGGCTAGGGTTTGACCAGGAAAGAACTCGGCGAGGGTGTCCGTGCTGAAGTCGTAGTTTTGCGGGTCCACTTTGGCGTGAAGCGGGAGGGCCAATAATAAAAATAAAACGAAGCGCATCACAGGACTTTACCACAATGTGGGAATGACAGAGGAGAAACGTCGGGAATATGTCGGACCAAGTCGCGCCCCGATAGGAAAAAATGTTCGGCGGGGTGCACGACATTTGGTCGACAAAGCAATGAAATCACATCCATTATAGGGGGAAGACCTTTTGCTAAACTTTCACGCCTAAAGTGCCGTCAAGCCTAAGGTACAATGGTGTCAGGTCCCATGGTTGGGACTTGTATGCATATTCGTGGATAAGGATGTTTTTCATGACGAAGCTTCGCCCATGGCTCTCAGTTTCTTTTTGTCTTCTATTGGGTGCCTGTGCCACTCCATCAAAAACCGATAAAAAAACCGCCAGCGGTTGGCGCAGTTTTGGCGAAGAAGGGACGTACACTCCCGGCGGCCGTACTCAGCAAGGTATCGTCGACTCTGATCTTACGGCCTGCGAAGGCTGCATCCTTGGAAGCTCTCACCACGGCACATTCGTTTCACCTTTGCGCGTCTTTGAGCTGAAAGGTGCTGAACACCTCAATTTGAAAAATACTCACTTCGATATCCCTGTGACCTGGAATCCCCAAGTTGCTAAATGGGTCGCTTACTTCACTGGCCGCGGCCGTGAGTGGTTCCAGCGCTACGCTCAGCGCGGTGGCCGTTACGCTCCTGTTCTCTCAAAAGTTCTTAACGAAAACGGCCTTCCACGCGACTTGATCTATCTCGCGATGGCAGAGTCGGGTTTCCAAAACATCGCTAAGTCTCACGCTTCGGCCATGGGCCCATGGCAGTTCATGAGCTTCACCGGTCGCAAGTATGGTTTGAACCAAGACTGGTGGATGGATGAGCGCCGCGATCCTTTGAAAGCTTCTGTCGCTGCTGCTGGTTACTTGAAAGATCTTCATGACCTCTTCGGTTCTTGGGAACTCGCGACGGCGGGTTACAACGCCGGTGAAGGTAAAATCGGTCGTGCGATTAAGCGCTACGGCACACGTGACTTTTGGAAACTCACCAAGGGTCGCTACCTCAAGCCAGAAACCAAGAACTACGTTCCAAAAATCATGGCCCTCGCGATCATTGGTAAAAACTTGTCGAGCTTCGGTTTTAACGAACTCGCATTTGATAACACCCTCGATTACGACAATATCGATGTTCCAGCGAACACTGACTTGATGGAAGTCGCTCGCGTGTTGAACGTTCCATTTGAAGAAGTCCAACGTTACAACCCAGAGTTGTTGCGCTGGCAGACACCTCCACACTTGCCGTCTTACACTTTGCGCATGCCTGTCGGTGCGAAAGCTGAGTGGGATAAAATTGAAGACAAGTCAGTTGTGAGTGCGGCGAAGTACCAAACATGGACGACGAAAAAGCCAACGACTTTGGCGCAAGCAGCTCAACAGCATCATGTTCCATTGCACGTTCTTGCAGCGTTGAATCCGGCCCTCGATGGCCAGCGTTGTGAAGAAGGAACGCAAATTAAGCTTCCTTTCCGCGACTCACAAGACTCGCGTGACCGCATGTACGCAGATCTTTACGAAGTGCCGAAGAAATTCCGCAAGGCGCGTCGTTCTTACTACCGCTACATCAGCTCTGTAAGCACGAAGGGCAAGACCATTAGCCGCCCAAGCAAGTTCTACACAGTGAAAAAAGGCGATACGCTTTGGCAGATCGCTCGTAAAACCGGCGTTCCTATGGATGTCTTGGTGCGTTCAAATAAAACGCTCAAACGCCG
>JAULBY010024218.1:0-17585 GCA_032358315.1 Ophiocytium majus | reverse complement strand
CCGCCAGTGAGCGGGCTGGCATGCATGTGTCATGGGCTCTTGCACGCCCCCAAGTGCAAATAAATAAAACTACTCTACATCAATGATCCACCAACTTACACCGGACGCGGGTGCAGGGAGGAGAGTGAGAGAGTGTGAGCCTGTGACTGTTGTGCTCTGTAGCGTGCCGCATGCGTGTGTGTGGCACCTTGACAGGGGGGCTCGCTTGCCAGTGATGTAATGTGCGGTGCTGCCTGCATAAATAAGGCAATGTGCGCTGCATTGGCGCCTGGCCCAGCCAGGGTACATGCGTCTTTAGATGCCACCAGCCCTGATATATCGGCTGCTCAGCAGCTTCCCTTTCTAGACTAGAGACCAAGGCGGAACATCAGAACCAGGTACAGGAACGCGAGCACGAAAGAAACACGAAACGGCCGGTCGAGGGCCCGGGCGCCCTCCAGCAGCATGAGTTTTGGAGTCAGGCTTGGGGCCGCAGAGCGTACGCAGCGCATTGCCCCACACCAGTCGCCGTGTGGTCACTCACCATTGCACGATGCACCAAGCCAGGGACCGCCCAGCGGCGTAGCCACCGCAGCTATGGGCAACCTCTTCAGTCAGTGCGTTCCAAGGGAGGCCGCGGCCGCTGGCGAGAGCGACGCGAGCGACCCCAAACCCCCCCTTACAGGATGGAGGAAGAGGCGCCTGGAATCGAAGGCACGTCAAGCAGAGGTTGCGCGTGATAGCACTCTGGAGGCAGCGCTACTGTCTGTCGGCAGGGGCCTGGCGATCATGGCGTGCGAGCGTGAGAAGACGTTTACGGAGGAGAACGTCAAAGGGCACTTCGGTCTCATGACTGCAGAGGTGGTGTTGTCGTTTAACGTGTCTGCGGACACCCAAGGAGACAAGAAGGGCGAGTTTAACCTGAACCTCGCGACGCCGGGCCTGCCCATCACTGGTGAGAGGAGAGGAGGCGAGCGACTCTGCGACCGCAGCACCGCCGCCGCCGCCGCCGCCGCCGCCGCCGCTGCCGCCGCCGCAGCAGCAGTGCAACAGCAGCCACTGCTGCTGTGTGTGTATGTACACCAATAAGGCACATTGCTGCTGCTGCGCTAGCAGGCCACAAAAGGTGTAGCATGTCTTGAACTGCAGCACGTGATCGATCATGATCCTGCCCGTGGTGGTCCCTGCTTCTGTCTGACACCTCACATAAAGTGTCGAAGTTTTCAATTTGCGCACAGACAACGCCATGCCTTCCTACACTCTACTAGCCTGTACTTGCATCTGGATATCATTTGAAGCATTTCCACTGGTGACAGCCGCTACTAATGCCAGGCCACAGCTGAAGCCCATGCCATGCGCGACCACTGTTTACCGTGCGGCTGCAGGCGGACTTTTCGGCGGCGGCTTCGGCAAGGAGAGCTCTTCCAGCAGCTCCACCCACAACACGCGTGGCAACACCATCACCATCCGGCTGGCCAACCCGCTGTTTGAGAAAGACACGCTGCTGCACGACGCACTTCTGCAAGACAAGGAGGGGTGCCAGCAGCTCACACAGATGGTCATGCGTGTGCTCGCCGGCCCACCAGAGGCGGACAAGCGTGTGTCGCGCACGACGAGCAGCAGCAGGGATGCGGACATCATGAAGGGGGAGGGTGGAGTTAACGAGGTCAGCAGCCCCAAGGGTGCCAGGGGTGACCAAGGCGCAGGCAGCGACAGCAGCGATGGCACCGATGTCACCGAGCCTGCGCACAGCCCTGTGCACAGCCCCGCAAAGGGAGGGTAGGCAGCAGCGCCACAGCTGCGAGTGCTCCTCAAGTAGAGAGGGCAGCGGCAGTGATAGCAGTAATGCTACGTTACAATACCCCGCTGGTTGCCTCCCCGCATGCGGCAGCTGTGCCACCTCCTCAGTGGCGGACAGGCCTCCGTGTGCTGGTACACCACAGATCTGGGGGTTTGCTTATCGACTCAGGTGCCGCATGCGCTGCCGCAGTTACTGGTGCAGTCACTGTTGGCGTGTCTGGAGCGCGCAATTTGTGGCAGAGTTAACCGAGGCCATGGTGCCTGTATCATTACGGCGTTTCATGCCAGTGCCTTATGGGTGGGAGGGACGGGTTTTGCGGCATGCACGCTGGCGGCATGCCTCGGCATGGCATGCGGCGCCAGCAGTGCGCACTCTGCAGTGAGTGTGGCCACAATCTATGTTGCGTTTCAATTAACCTTCGTGCGATGCCATATGTGTGTGTACTGCA
Organism: Ophiocytium majus; assembly: GCA_032358315.1. Taxonomy (NCBI): domain Eukaryota; class Xanthophyceae; order Mischococcales; family Ophiocytiaceae; genus Ophiocytium; species Ophiocytium majus. The sequence continues at coordinate 15,357 of JAULBY010024218.1, read as the reverse complement.
CACTTTGGCAGCCTCCACCAGCTTGGGTATGCTGCTGCGCGCGCCCATTTTGCGCAGCTTGCAAAACACCGCATGAGCCCCATACATACAAAACAACAACACTGCAACCTCACAGCTCCATATGTGCCAGATTTGTCTCTTGTGTGTGTCTGCCTGTGCGTGCAAGCCTGTGCAATTGTTGTAGGAGAGCCAAATTCGGATGCAAAATGTGACTACCTGCACACAGTGCGCCGCCCACAACCAGCCATATGCACACAGCAGGAGAAACATCGCATTGAAAGGACAGTCTCGCGCACACGGAACCATTGCTGCGATGCACTTAGGTTTGAAGTACATACCATCTATACATGTATTTATAGATGAAACATGTGCGCAAACGGCTGTACAGCAGCTCCGTTGAAATGACACTGGCGGCTGTATACGAAGAGCATGTGTGCACAACATTGGCGCCCAAGGCACTGCCAAGTGACAGTGCTGCTCTGCCGCACACACCATGTGCTTGTGAGGCGCCATATGACCCCAACCACGCCACAGCACTGCATATGATGCTGCGGCTGTATACTCATGTGACTGCATATGCACACCTCCGCAAAAGCCACCCACCATCGCTCCCCCAAACTCCCTGTTACGGCCCACCAAAAATGGGGCAAATGGCAAACCCCCACTGCCCCTTCCCCCAGCAGAACCTCCTCCCCCCCCTAGCAAAATGGTTGCGCGCCAAAGGCAGTGCCCTTGCACCAGGTGACAGCCACGCTGGTGCCCAGGAGTTGGTCGCCGCTGCGCCCCACCGCTCTTTGTGCCTCCTCCTGCGAGCTGAACATGGCAACGGCGCCATCGGGCAACAGCGTACACGACCGCACCGGCGCCACAGTGCGGAAAAAACCATCCACGTCTCCAATCGTGGCGCCTGCCGGCAGCGGCCGTAGCCGCACCTGTGTGCAGGCACCGGTGTCGTGCTTCTGCTGAGCAGCAGCATCTGGGTGCGGCAGCGCCTGCTGCTGCTGAGCACCGCCTGTGCCCGCAGCCGCAGCGCGCCACAGTGCACTTTTGCAGGGTTGCTCAGCAGCAGATACCTGCGTTCTCCGCTGCTCAGCAGCTGCGTGGCGCACACACTTGCCACCATCTCCAACCCGCGCGCTCTGCCGCTTCGCCCCTCTGCTGCCGCAGCTATTTTCTCCCATCTCAGCCTCCGGCGCCGCCGCCTCGGGGCGTTCGCTGCGCCGCTTCTTGCCAAATGCCCGCTCACCAGCACCAACGCCACTGCCAGCAGCAACAGCAGCGCCATCGCCGCTCGCACTCCCCTCCCGTGCCCTGCTCCTCTTTCGCCCCTTTTCCAACACGCCGGCGCCGCCGTCGCCACCCCCACCACCATCAATGCTGCTGCGCTGGCGCTCCCGTCGCCGCCGCTCCCGCCGCCGCTGCTGTGCCGCCGCCGCGTCGTCAGCCGCATCGCTGCTCCCCTCCTGCTGCTGAGCACGTCTCCTCCGCTCCTGCCGCTGCCGCCGCTCCTCTTGCGAGTCAACGCTGCCGCTCTCCTCACCGGCAGTAGGCACAGGGCTGTCATGCCGCCGCTGGCCCCTGCGCTCCACCCCCTGCTCCCTCACACCGGCATCACCGCCCCCATCAAAAGGGGTGCGTGCCACCGCCGCAGCAGCAGCAGCGCCCTCCCGCCGTGTGCGCGACATGCGCCGAAAACTGTGCTCAGCATTGCTGCTGCTGCTGCCGCCGGTTGCGTCAGCTGCGGCGCCGCCGCCGGCACCGCGCTCCCTGTGGCCGCTGTGCCGCTTGCGCCCCCACGATGCCTGCTCCAGCCCCCCCTCCAGCTGGCTGGCACTGCCCCTGCCGGCCGCCGCACCAACACCGGGCTCCCGTTTCACCTTGCGCTGCTGAGCACGTACCCTGCTGCTGCTGCTGGCGGTTACACTGGCAGTTACATCGGCAGTTACATCGGCGGTTTCGGCGCCCTCCCGCTTTAAGGTGCGCCTGGCCTGCCGCGCGCGCCGAGCCACCACCTGCTGCGCCGCCTTCGCCTCGCCCGTCGGCTCCGCTTCCAGCAGCTGCTCAGCAGCAGCAAAGCGGCTGTGCTCAGCAGCAGCACAGCGCTTGTGCTCAGCAGCAGCACAGCGCGTGTGCTCAGCAGAACCGCCCGCACGTTCCTGCTCAGCAGCACACCTGCCCCCCCTTCCAGCACCAGCAGCGCGCCTCTCCTCCCTCTGCTGAGCAGCAGCAGCAGCGTACTCGATGCACCGCCGCTGCGCCCGCTTGGTGAGCGGCTGTATGTTCACAACACGCCCCCCGAACTCCAGCCCTCCCGCCAGAGCCAGCGCTTTTTGGGCGCCCGCGGCCTCCGCAAACAGCAGCATGCCGTCCCCCGGGCGGGGGTTGTGGTGGCGGTCGCAGAGGCGCAGCCGCAGGCGCTTGTACTCGACAGCACCGCAGGGGGTGAACGCCGCGTGGATGTCCGCCTCGGACAGCCCCCCGTATGGCAGGTTGCTGATGCGTACTCCGCGGTTAGTGGCCGTGGGAGCGGCGGCAGGGTGGTGCTCAGCAGCTGCAGCAGCGGCGCCACCACCGCCGCCATCAGCAGCAGCAGCATTAGAGGCGCGGCTCGGTGGGACTGCTGCCGCTGCTGAACTGCCCTCCTGCAGTGGCACCGCCGCCTCCGCCGCCTCCGCTTGCTGCTGAGCAGCTGCTGGTGGTGCGGCTGCTCCTTCTGCGTGCACAGCTTCCTGCTCAGCAGCAGCAGCAGCAGCAGCAGCAGCAGCAGCAGCAGCAGCAGCGCCTTGCTGCCCGCCGCCACCCCTCCCCTCCTCACCCCGACGGGACCGCACCACCCCCGACACCCGTGGCGCACTCCGCTCCTCCACCTGAGTCTCAGGTACCGACTCAGGTACAGACTCAGGTACCGACTCGGCGCGCAGCGGCCGCGCCGGCGAGTCCTGGGACACGTCAATCACCTCCACCGGCGACACCACTGTGTCCTGCCGCCGCCGCCGCCGCTCCTGCTGTTGCTCAGCAGACACCGCAGCAGCAGACGCGCCTCTCGCCCCCACCTGCCGCCCGCCTGCTGCTGCTGCGGTCTGCCGCTCCCGCTGCTGAGCACCGCCACCGCCAGCAACAGCTCCAGCCGCACCTGTCGCCGCTGCCACCGCCCGTATTCGCGGCCGAACAGCCGCCGCCGCCGCCGCTGCGGCTTCACCACCACGCCCCACCGCCGCCGTCCTTATCCGAGGGACCACAGTGCCTGGCGCCGTGGCCACAGGCCTGCACAGCGGTGCCTCCTCCGAAAGGGCCACTCTCACTGCCCTTCCTCCAATCTCCAGGCGCCCTGTGAGCTCGACAGCACGCTCCGCCCCCGCAGAGTCAGCAAAGCCCACGTGCCCCCACCCGTCGCAGCACTGTGCGTCGCGCCTGGGGGCGGACAGGCGCGCCCACGCCACCTCCCCGCAGCGCCCCAGCGCACTGCTCAGCGCAACTTCGTCGATTCCGTAATATGGAAGGCCGGAGATAAACACGGTGCGGCTGCCGCGGAGCCCCCGGACCCGCAGCACGCGGCCGCCGAAGGGGCAGCGGTCCAGCGCCAGCGCGCGTGCGGCGGCGGCGGCCGTGGCCAGCGCCACCACTGCCGACCCCACAGATCGCCCCTGGCCGTCCTGGTGCAGCCTGCACGCGCTCACCGCGCGCTCTCCCCCGCACCGCTCCTCAAAAAACAGCCGAACCTCGTTCACCGTGGAGCCCCACGGCAGCGAGTCCACGAGAACCGCGCGGGCAGTGTCAAACGCGGTTTCGCCGACAGTTTCGGTTTCGGGAGCAGCGGTTTTGGTGGGGGAGCGCCGCGGGGCCTCTGAGGCGCTGCTGCTGTCGCCGCTGCTGCGGTGGCGGCGGGAGCGGCGGGAGGGGTGCCGCTTGCCCCGCTTGCGCGCCCCCTGCGCCTCTGATGCAGACTCCGAGCCACTGTATCTGTCAGGAGGGTGGTCATGGCGCCGCCGCCGCGGCTTTGCAGCGCCACCGCTGCCTGAGCGCTTATGGGGGCGCCGCACTGTCGGTCCGCCATCGGTGCTGCTGTCGCCGCGGCGGCTGCTGGTGCCAGCGCTGCTGCTGCTGTCGCTGCTGTAGCTGGCACCAGCCCCCAGTCGCGGGCCGGCCATCTTGACGTGCATGCTGCTTCTGCCGCCGCTGTGCTCCCTGCCACCGCCACCAGAGCCAACAAGCCCTTTGCTTCCAAGCCTCTGCCGCCTGTGCGAAGCTGCTGCCACACTCCATGCTGCATCGCCGTCGCTGCTGTCGCTGCTGTCCCCGCCGCTGCTGCAGCCGCGCTGCCCCCCACTCCTTGCACCACGCCCCTTCCTGCCACTGCTGCCTTTGCTGTGGCCGCCGGGGCTGCTGCTGCGCCGCCGCCGCTTCGCTGACTGCTCTTGCTCACCAGCGGCGGCAGCAGCGACAGCAGGCGGGTGCGACACCAGCTTGGCCTTGTAGCGCAGCACGGCGTCAATGACTTCGGGCTTGCTGTGGGTGGCAGGGATTTTCAGGCCTCGCGCCGCCGCGAGCGCGCGAAGGTCGTTAGCCTTGTACAGCATGAGAGCCTGGCGGCCCACCCCCTGGAGGTCGTGGGGGAGCTCGTACCAGGGCTTGAGCACCACGCGCACGGCGTAGGGGGTGGTGAGGGGGCTAGCTGCGGCGGTTGTCATGGTGGGCACGGCGCCGTCGGCAGCGGTGAGGCTGAGGAATAGGCGCGCGCGGCGTGGCAACGGCAGTTCGGAGAGGGTCAGCTGGAGAATGGTGTGCACGCAAGCTTGTGTGTGGAATACGTGCATTTCCGTGCATGGCTGTCAGTTGAAGGATGTGGTGCGATTGCTCTGGCAGGCAGCGCCGCCTACCTCAGTAGGTGAGCAACCCAAACAAGAGGGTGTGCTGTAAGTTGGCATCTGCTGCGCCAACACGGCTCATGAATGCAGCAAACCACGTCGTAAAACAGCAGGTGCGCAAATGACACACCAGCAGCAGCATGTGCTCTGCCGGCCACATCGACACATGCAAAACTGCAAAGCCTGGTGGTCTTCGTGGCAAGGCGCACAGCCGCGCACTGTGTGGCCCCACACGATCCTAGAAAGTTTTGTTAGGAGAACACCAATCGCGGCTGTATGTCTTACCCTTATATGCCAATCTTCCTGTTGGCCAAGGTGGGCTGAGCTATGGCGGCACACCAACGCCCGCCTCAGCACCAGCTGCCGCCACCCCCACTCCACTCCATGCAGCAGCGCAGCGCAACACGTGCACCCCACTCAGCTTTTGGTTTTTTCAAACGGGACACAGCAGTTCCCGGGACGAATAAATGGAGGATCCCGCGATTCGCAGTGCTTCGCACACACACGAGAGAGGGGAGTTTATCAGGGAGAGAGGAGCACCGCCATTCCTCTCTTGCAGCACCGCCGTGGGATAGCGGCAACGGACAACCGCATTAGCGCGGCGGGCACCCCCTAGCAGTCGGTGAGGGCCGCTGCAGCGGCTCAACGAGCACCAACAACTTTCCAAGTTTCAAAAACCACAGTTGGACACCACAGCCACCGCCCCTGTCTCGTGCCGCCGGCTGCAGCATCGGAAGCGGCAGCGGCAGCGGCAGGTGGCGTACCGGCTCGTTGCCGCCATCTACGTGCCCCCCTGGCAGCGGAAGCAATGGCCGGGGTGCCGGATCCAGCGGCAGCGAAAGCAACTGCCGCCGCCAATGCTGCAGCAGCAGTGGCCGCCGCAGTAGCAGCAGCCGGGGCAGCAAGCGGAGCAACAGCACCAGCAGCGCCACCAGCAGTAGCACCTGTCGCCGCTGCGCCAGCGCCGCAGGTTGGCGCCGTCACCCTCACCGGCCCGACCTCCGCCGGTCCAGCACCAACACCTTTTGCAGTAGTAGTGCCGGCAGGGGCGTCAGGACTGGCGCCTGCAGCTGAGGAGAAGCACGAGGAGCCTAGGAGGGCCGACTGGAAGGTGGACCTGGCCAAGTCCGCGCGCGCACACTGCGGCCGCCACAGGTGCCGGAGGTCCAAGCAGAACGGGGACAAAATACCGCACGGGGTGGCACGCATGCTGACCAAGTCGGAGGACAAGTGAGTCCCTTCGTATCGCATGCTCCGGCCTGCAGCTGCTCAGCACAGGGGTGTGTCGCTGGTTGCCAGGAGAGAGGAAAGCGTTGGCGTAACAAGCCTCGCGCTGCGATGCATGCACAGTGTTTAGGTTTGCTTTTTCTTTGCACACTGCGGCAGCATCGCTTTGCTTGCCGCACTGCACCACTCCGCCCAGCTGCTGGGGGCGCCAACGATCATGTTGCTCACAGCACCATGCATTTTTTTTTTCATCCTCATTCACGCGGCTTTCAACAGAATGAGCGCACTCATGAGTGCAAGCGCCCCCAGATGCGCCTGTTTCTAACATGGTGCTACTCCCGCTGGTGTGACCCCTGCTCTGCTGAGCAGCATCTCAACTCTGTACTGTCTGCGGCCAGGTTGCCTGTCATCGCAGCAGATGCAGGTGAGAGACACAGTGCCTCTGATGTCCAACCAGTACCTCATATATTTTATACCACTATTAGTTTATATTATACTTCAAAAAGTGTAGGAGGTACAGTACCATGTGGAGTGTTGTGTACACAAACCGGCATGTTTGGGAGCATGTACAGCTGTGCATGTATAAGTGAGCAATGTACAGCGAAACTGTATCACTGCTTGGCCTGCTGCGCCAGCTCACTGGTCAGCCTGCGGCGGCAGCAGCGCATAACTGCATCTGTGGTGCAAGCCTCACACCCCTGCCTATTCCATGTCTAGGGGTCAGCTGCGCCTATCACCAACCGCTGCTGCTGTACGCGGCTGAGGCTGATGCTCCTGCACAGATGCTGGATGCGGAATGCTACATCCAGTGCTGCTGAGCAGTAGCACAGCAGCTTCTGCCGCAGCTCTGTGCTGCTCAGCAGTAGCAGCAGCTTCTGCCGCAGCTCTGCCACTTGCAAGCTGCTGCTCTGCCAGTACCAACGTGGCTGCGGCCTCTGCTACCGCTGCTGCTAACGATGACAACGGTACTGGTGTTGATGCCTGTGTCTGCCGCTGCTGAGCACTGCTGCTGGTGCTCCTTCTGCTGAGCTCTGCTTCTGGTGCTGCTTCTGCTGAGCACATGCTGGTCCTCTTTCTGCTGAGCACATGCTGTGGCTTCTTCTGCTGAGCACACGCTGGTGCTGCTTCTGCTGACCACGTGCTGGCGCTTCTGCTGCTGAGCACATGCTCTCCTGCTGAGCACATGCTGGTACTGCTTCTGCTGAGCACATGCTGCTGTTGCGTCTGCTGAGCACAGGCCGTCATGGAGCGCTACCCCAACTACGGAGACATCCCTGGCATGGAGACGTATCCCGAGAACATGAAGGCAGCGGCCATCACCTGCATGCAACATATCAGAGATGTGAGTGGCTCCAGCGGCGCTGCACACGTTGCCTTCAAAATGCCACATTTGTCAAGCCGGTACCTCGTTTGGCATTTTGTGTAAAGTGCCATGTACTCGCTTGCTGGGGTGGCGCTGGGTATAGTCATGGCGATGTGTGGTGTGCACCCAGGGTGACAGCCCCTACCGGCGGGGACACCTACTTCAAAGTAGGTTTGATCGCTCCTAAATACTACGTAGTACTTTGAAGTAGGTTTTCACATGAACATACTCGAGGTATATGTACTGTATATATATTTGTTTGTAAATGCATCTTCTGAGAGGTGTAGAAGACCCTTATACAAAAACCTATTGCCATCATGGCGCAGTGATCGACAGACAAAACAAAACATAACGCGAGCAACAGGAGGTGCAGTCATAATGAAACTGAACACCAAGGACAGGTGTCGTTTCGCAGTGCTAGGCGGGCAACGCCACCTTGTGTGCTCAGCAACTCCACACCACATCTGCCACGGACCCTTTGGTGCCACCTCAACTCCGCTGTGCCACTGCAGCTGCTCAACCCCCCTCACCCCCCCACTGCCGCTTCTTCTGCTGAGCACCTTCTGCAGGGCGTTGAGGTGGACCCCCAGATCGTATCCACCCTGCAGACCCCCCCCCCGCCCCCAGAGAAGAAAAAACGCAAGCAGAAGGCAACAACGGGCCCCACTGAGCCCAAGGAGAGCGAAATCACCGACACCACGCCCAAGCAGCGCGGCCCCGGAAAGCGGGCCAAAAAGGCTGCCGCCGCCGCTGCCGCCGCCGCCGGCACACAGCCCACCCCCTCCGCCGACCACCCCATATCGTTTGCCGGCGCGGTGCCGCTGCCCATGATGCCTGTGGGCGCGGTGGGCTACCACTTTGTGGGCGCCCCGCTGCCCGCCGCCGCCGCCGCGCCCCCCGCCACCCCCCCCGCCGCACCACCCGGGGTGCCTATCATGGCACCAGTGGTGGCAGCACAGCACCCTGCCGCTGCCCCTGTTGGTGCGCCGGTGGCTCCCCCGGCTGTTGCTGCTGCGGTGCCGCCTGCGCCTGCCGCTCCTGCTGCTGCGGCGCCGCCGGCTGTGGGCGTGGTGGCGCCTGGTGTGGCGGCGGGGCAGGGGAAGCTGGGGCCTGCGCAGGAGAAGATGAAGCTGTCAGTATGAGGGGGAGGGGTTGCGAGGGAGGGAGCGCGCTGCTGCAGGGGCTGTGCATAGAGCAAGAGTGGAAGGGCATCGTGCATCAGTGCATCGTGCGTAGGCGCATCATGCGTAAATGGATAGTGTTTCACGCACACGCTGGTGAGGTCGTGGGTCGTGTACTCGTGCTAGTGATTTTGTTGTTGTGCTTTGTGGCTCTTCGTTCGCTGTGCCTGTTGTGCCTGCTGCGCCACCCACAGCACCTCCCCTCCCCCTCCTTGGTTAGAGCCAGTGACCCTTTGTCACACTCACCAGACACACATGGTGCCCACCAGCAACAACCCATTCCTATCTGCTACTCGACTGTGTGGACATGGGGCCTTCAATGCCAATGGCACTGGTTTCCCTGGCGCACTGCCGAGGTTGCAGTGGCGCTTACATGGTGCATGAGGTAGGGACTCCAGACCGCGGTGTATCCTATGGCGGGCCGGCCTGCCCACTCGGACGCCCCGCTTGCCTCTCGACCTGCCTCCGGTGGTGGTGGCGGCTCCGGTGGTGGTGGCTCCCCAGTGTGTGGTGGTGTGTGCGGCACAGTTGCGAGCAGGCAAGACCGCCACGGTGTGCCAAATGCATGTGGGCGCAGTGTGTCAAGGGTGGCATACCTACCTAGTAGTAGTACTACTGCATGCCAGGCTTCGCAGTGCTGAGCATTGCCAGCTTTTTCGCCTGTCTGATCTTTTTTGTGGTCATGCGCACCATGTGCAAAGGGCTTTTCGCGCCCTAACCGGAATTCAATAAAGTGCTACTATACTACCGATAGAGCTTACCTTGGCAAGTTCAACGACGCAAAGGGTAAATCCTTGGTGCCAAGTGGCTTTGTGCTGCAACTGCCGCTCCTCCTGTTGAAGTTTGTACTTCAAGTACTGGCAAGCATAACAGTCCAGAGACGAGGGGTCATGTGCATGCCAGTACTAACTGTGAGTACCCTAACTGGGCGGTAGGGTGCGCTTGGCAGCGAGACATGCTTGCATCAAGGGCGACTGACCTTCGTGCTTTGTTGCAACTCGCACTGTGATCATGTATGCATGCCAGCACATGTGAGGTTATACCTTCATCGCTTGGCACACTATGCGGACTTGCCTGGTCACATAATTTGTTGCACATACCGCCACAGGGGGGGGGGGGGCACGAACTGCCTACCAGATCGAGAGGCATGCGGGGCGTCCAAGTGTGCGAGTCGGCCCGCCATTACATTACATATACTGTCCCTGCCTCACACAGCTAGAAATATTGCACCAGGAGCAAACAGAGGCAAAACTCTTAAAAATGCACTTGCAGAGTCAATGAGCAAGCGATACATCACAGTAGGCAGCGCACGTGACACACAGCAGCAGCAGCAGCAGCACCTTGCCACGGGCTCAATTCACACAGCCCGGAAACTGTCTAGCATCCACGTTCAGTGTAAGGGACAAGCGCAGCAGTGGCGGTGCCAGTCAGGGGGGCTACTCTTAGTGGTACAGGGAAAAATGGCGGTATGGCACGGGCCTGTGTACAAATACTATAGCAGTACTACACAAATCAGAGGCGCTACAGGGCGCAAGGGGGGGCGCGGCGGGTGGCAGAGGGCCAGTACGAAGGGTCCGCTCGGCCCACAGGCCCACACATCGCTGGGAAACAAACAGGTGTGTAATCAAGTCACATGGCGCGTAAAACGGAGGGTGCAGGGGGGACAGGGAGTGGGGGTACAGCAGCGGTGGGGCCGCCACAAGCTGCTCAGCAGCGCGTGCGCTGCGGCGCCCGCCAGCGGCGCGCTGAAACCGGCGCGGCACTTATGACTGGCGGGGCTCGGCAACAGCAGCAGTGCTCAGCAGCAGTGCTCAGCACAACTGGTCAGCAGCAGTGCTCATCAGTGGCAGTGCTCAGCACAACTGCTCAGTGGCAGTGTTGACCACAAGAGCTCAGCAGCAGTGCTCAGCACAACTGCTCAGCAGAAGCGCATGCGGCCGCCTCACATCCGCCCCCCCTCGAGCGCATACCCCGTCTCAAAATCATGCTGCTGCTGCCTCATCAGCACTCCCAGCGACTGCTCCTGCCGCTGCTGCTCCTGCTCCTGCTCCTCCTGCTGCTGCAGCGGCTGCTGCGGCTGGTGCTGCTCCGCTGCGTAGCCGGTTTCGAAGTCGCCCAGCTGCAGCTTCTTGCGCGAGCTCTTGCAGGTGAGTTGTACGCCCTCCAATGCTATGGAGTAGCCGCCTTCACGCCTGTCGCTGCACTCAGGGCAGCGGTTCTCATACCTGCTCAGCAGCAGCAGCAGCGGCGGAGACAGCAGCAGCAGCAGCAGTGGTGGTCAACAGCAGCAGTAGCAGCAGTGCTCAGCAGCAGCAGCAGCAGCAGCAGCAGCAGCGGCGGTGCTCAGCAGCAGCGGCAGCACTAGCAGCGGTGCTCAGCAGCAAGTGCACAACAGCCAGCAACATTGATGATGTGCAGGGGTGTGCCGTGCGCATGACGTAGCATGACAGCACAGGGCCTGGCAGTGCGGCAGGTGCATCAGTGCCGCTTCACCTGGCATGGTACAGGGAGCTGCTTCTACCGTGCTGCTGCTGCCGGTCGGTGCAGCTGCTGAGCACAACATTGTTTGCAATGCGAAGTGACAGCATGCACACAGCCGCGCAAGCCACAACGCCGTCACAGACGCAGCGCCGAAGATGTGAAAATGCTGCTGCTGAGCAGGATCCTACCGTAACTGTAACTTGTAACTGCTAAGCAGCAGTGGCTACTCGACAATACAGTGAGAACCAACATACATATACTCAGAAGACCGTGTACTTCCTTCGTCCCCACTCTGTATGGTGTTTCACGCGGCCAAACTAGCAGGCACTCCTACCAGGCATTACAACGGAGTCACGGAAAAAAATCATACCGTACACTGCTGAGAACAGCAACGCCCGCTGCTACTCACCACACTGCATCCGAGGGCAGTTCTGGTGGGTCCGAGCTGCAGTCACCGCCCCCATGTGCCTTGTAGCTGGGGGGCAGTATGCGCTGGCGTGTTGAGTCCATGGTGTGCAAGTACCAGGAGCAGTCGAAATGCATGAGCTCCGACTGGGTACCGTCCATGCTTGGGGTGCGAGTGTACACCTGTGCGCGAAGCAGCCAGGCAGGGAAGTGGAACAGATGTTGTTGAGGCACGCTTACTAGCATGTGGACGCCACATTGAGTAGTACTTTAGTATGGTTTGAATGCTGACAGCGGTGCAACAAGTCCTCAGAAGGGATGTCGAGTACTTCCACCCAGGTGCAGACGACTCACCAGAACGTTGTGCGCTGAGCAGCGCACAGGCCAGGCCACCTGTGCGGTGTGAAGCATAGTATGGTAGCCACGTGCGCACGTAGTGGGCAGGCAGGCAGGCACTGCTGCAACGCTATCTTGGAGTTACTTCTTGCCACAGTGCTACTACAGCACAGTAGTGCATAAGTACATGGACGTACAAATCAGTTCCGAGTGGTAATCTGGCTGGTGACGCCGCCGCGACGCCGGGACACACTCACCTGACACTGACACAACAATAGGTGCACCGAAAACTTTGGTGCAGCACAGGCAAGGCACCGCCGTTCTCCGCTTGCACCCCTGACGCAGTGACTACACTGCTCGTGCTGCACCACGTGCAACATTATACTACGTAGTATTGCGATTGAACCGCCAGGCTTACGCCTCCGCGGTGCGCCGGCGCCACCAAGCATATGTTGACTGCCAGAGCAACATGCAGCTAGTGCAGGAACGACACCACAGCTTTAGCAGCAGCTACCGCCGCCTGCAGAACCACAGGTTCGGTGCGCTGCTGCTGAGTGCAACACAACCACAGCGAACTGAATTGCAGTGTGTCCTCTGAAAGCCTCAAACACAACAGGGCGCCCACCGCGCCAGCACTTTGCACAGCCCACCGCGGGAGCGCATACCCTAGCGGCGCTTGCCGGGGCTAGAGTGGACTCGCCTGAGTTTGCTCGTCCATCACGTACATCCCGTCCCACGCAGTTCCATTGATGGTCAATCTCCCCGACGCACAAGCGCCCACGCCTGCCAGTAGCAGCAGCAGCGCACCCGCACGGGTTCCTCGCGGCGCTTCCATTGATGCCGCAGCGCTGCAGCTAGCTCACGCGTATGGAGGTGGCCTCCGGTGTGCCACTGCGCCACGCCACCAGGCGATGCAGCGGGCACCACAGCCACCAGCGTCAATCGAAATCTGTTCTTGGTGTGTGTGCGGCGCCTCACGTCGTCGTTGGCGGCAACTGCACACACTGTTCGAATTCTGGCTGTGATGCCCTGGTGGCTCAGAGGCGCCACCACTGCAGCGTCGCTTTAGCGGGTTGACTGTCCCTCCCCAATATAACCAGGAGGCCTCTCGCAATGCCAAGGTGCGCGCGTGCACCTGGCACGCACGCTAATAAAGAACTGATCGATGCTATCGAGATTACTAATATTGACAAACAATTTAGCCGAACCCGAAACCGGTGTTGCCACCTGAACCGGAACGGTATCGGAAAAATTGGGGCGGTTCAAAAATTGGATACATGTGTAACGCTCGCTGTCTGTGGAAAAGTTGACCCGCCTCTGCGAGTTCACCGTGGGACGAGACACTCACTGATAAGTGGTGAAGCACCACCTCGCTGCTGACTGCCACATCACCAGCAATCACTGCCTGCTCAACCAAGGGATCCAAAATGGTGCGCCTGACAGCTACGGTTTTGGTGGTCGTCGCTGCGTGCTGCGCCGTGCTCGCCAACGCGGCTGGCAGCCCGGATGCAGGTAAGCGCACTGCTCGGCCTGCTCGCTTCCCGGTCGCACATCGCGGACGAGCTCGCCGGTCAGCAGCTGCGCCACAGCACCCGACAGAGCCGCAGGAGCAGTCGCAGCAGCATCAACAGAAGCGGCATGCAGCAGCAGTAGCGCCACGAGCCACTGGGCGTGCGCAGGGGGCAAGGCGCAGCGCGTAAAAATGAAACAGGCTGTGCTCCGTGCTCCAGCGTGTGTGCCGCGTGGCGGTGTACCTGCTGCTTCGAGGCTCGTCCTCCGGGCGGTGCGTTTGTCACTGTGGCGAACGCATGGCAGCAGCAGCACCAGTGTGCCTAGCGAATCGGCAGCAGCAAAACCTATGTGTGACGTCGCCGCTGCTGCTGCCGCTGCGCCGCTCGCTTGTGCCGTGCTGCAGCCCAGCCTGAGCGAGAGCTCGCGGCAAAGGCAGTGCTCTTCACCTGCTCCTTCGTCATCGGAGATGGCAGTTATGCCTACGGCACCTGCGCACCTCAGAAGGGCTGCAAGGGCGTGTGGACCGATGCTGCAAACCCCGATGGTATCGCGGCTCCAAATACGGGCTACGTCATGATCCCTCCAGGCACCGCTCCCTGCTCTACCGGAAAGGGCTGCTGTGCCGGAATCAGCAGCCCCCCCCCCTAGTGAGCCCCCCCCCTGTTTATGTTGGGTTGCACCTGCTCCGTGGTATTTCAAATAGCTTTTTCGTTGTCGCGGTCTCTAAGCAGTGGCATAATGGCCCGTCAACATGCAGGGTGGCGGCCCTGGCACACCTAACAGGCTGGAGCCGAGCCTGAAACAAAGATTACATCATTCTCGTTGGCACAACGTGCCCGGGCTGCTCAATAAAGTTGCGCAGCACTTGGGCCAAGGCCCGGTGATCTTGTACCGCAGCAACACCAGGCGCTGATTTGCGGCCGGCCTTCCATGGTGTGGTACTACCACAAAGTCATGCCGCTGGCAGTGTGACATTCCTCACTGACATACCAGCGTGCAACATACAGGCGCATTGCACCACAGTGCAATAATGTACAGCTGTCATTGCAAACTCCCCACTGCGCCATGCTGCTTGCGCTGCGCGCAGTGCTTCTGCTGCTTTGTTCAGCCTAGCTCCTTGCTCGCAGGTTCCACAGCAGTAGGTCCAGTGCACCCTGCCCTTGGTATGTTGGAAGTTGACGTCACGGTGTGCTGCTGTCCCACACAGCCCTGAGCTGGCCTTGTAACCCTTGCGCAGGCAGCTTTGTTGTTTGTTGCGGTGCTTTCCGCCACTCGCGGCAGCGCGTCGCCTGCAAAGTGTGACTGGGCAGACAGCACCAAGTGCAGCGCGCATAACACTGTTGCGCAGTGCCTAGAGTAACTTGTGGTTGCAGGAAGTGCCACAGCGTGTGTGCCACAGATTCCTGCCCATCCACGGCAGTGCCCTCTATGTTTATGTTAACTTGATTAACCAGCGGTACATAGCAGGAAGTGCCAGAGCATGAGCGTCACAGGCTGCTGCTCATCCCGTGGTAGTGCTTCTCTCTGTTCTGAGGCCAGCTGCGAGCAACACACAATTGACTGAGTTCTCTCCACTTGTCTTATTTCTGCACCATCAGGTGCTATCATTGTGGTGATTATGGTTAAACTTAGACATTGTTCGGGAGCATTTACCTGTTGTCGACAGCCAAGTGGCACAGTGCTCTTTTGCCCAAGCATAACAGGTGGAGGGCAATGCCCGAGTATCAGTGCCCTGGTTGCCTGCCAGGGTCTGTCAGTTTCTGTCATGCAAGTCAGCATGGCTGGAGGCACTGGCACAGCGTCGTCAGCAGAGTTGCACTGGCGGGTGAATACACGTGTCGCGTGTTGTCAACCATCTGAACAGGCGAAGTGGGTATGTCTTTCAGGCCGCAGTGACGTACAAAGTACTCAAAGTACTTTTATTAAACTCCGCTTAGGGCGCGGAAAGCCCTTTGCACACGGTGCGCATGACCAGAAAAAGGGATCA